>JAPYYT010003916.1:0-11267 GCA_030522565.1 Ceratosolen corneri | reverse complement strand
CCGTCTTAAAATAGAGGCGGCCGCTCCCTCGGTGGTCGCCCTGAATTATTGGTCTGATTATTCGGGCCGTTAATCCGAGTCTCCGCGAGGTCCGCTCTGCCGGGGTTGCAATTTTCCCTCCTCCGCCATCTCCCCTCTTTTCTCCTCCCCACCAGCCGCCCCGGCCGTCACTACTATCACTACCGCCGCAGCCACCACCACTACCACTACCACTACCACTGCCACTACCACTGCTCTAGCGACGAGCGCGTCAACTCCCGAGGCTTGGGATCGAAAATAAATCTCGCGCTTGGTTGGGAGCGCGAGTGGACGGCCGATTCTTTTCTTTTGCTCTTTTATTTTGAGCGATGTCGTTTTTTCGCTCCCGTGTCGTCTGTTTGTAATATAGTTGGTCGTTTCGGGGCTGGGAGATTGATTGTCTGCGAGTGGCAATTATTGTTTCCCGGCAATTTGCCGGCTTTACAATTAGCGGGGCGGTCGGGCGGGCGGGCGGAGGGGGGGGGCGATGATTCTTTCGCCTCTTTCTCAGCGATTCGAATTAATAAATAAATATATACACACACATATATATATATATATATCTCGATTACGTAGTCGGGCGATAAATCTTCTAATGTGTGAAAACGTTAATTTATAGTTGTGATTTAACGTCTCTGTTATATTTAGTGGATTTTTTTAATTATCTTGTATACTTTATGTATGCTTGTGTACAGCTGAATGAAGAACGTTTTATCGTTAATAAAGATGAGACGGTCATAAGGACTCGAGAGAAGTCTTGTCCTCTAAATTTTCCGACGACAGCCTCACTAGTAGTCGACTAATAAACGATTTGGCTGTGCGCTCATTGATCCCCCAGTAACGTGCGCGCGCGTGTGTGTGTGCTCGCGCGTGCATATATATATATATATATACATATTATTGCCGATATATCTTCACTTAATGCGCGAAATTCCGATTTCGGAAGCAATGCGTAAGGCCACTGGCTCGACTTCACCACAGTCGCTCTCGTCTTTTAATAAAGCGACCTCATAGTCACGGCGACTCGTCGTACATGGCGTTTTCCTGCAAAGCAGCGATCGTCGAGAGCTCGGAAATCAATAGGCAAGCGATATGGCTTATCGAAGCCTCGAGATGCCGACGATTAGCGAGATGCCGACGAGGCTCTCCCTTGCGCCCGCGCAATTCAATATCCGAGCCGAGCCGCCAAGTTCACGGAGCCATGAGCTAAAACAAGGCTCCGGCGACACGGAAAAAAATGCCCAAGACCGCGTGGCTGGGTGACGAGATGAGATTAAAAGAGCACCAACGCGATTTTATATAAGGAGGGAGAGAGCGACGTGTATACGTACGCACAAAATAGTTATCTAAAATTGTATGACTGACGGACAGCTGGCCGTCATTAAAACCCCATTAGCGCGGCTCCCCTTGCGACCCCTTCCTCCTCCAACTCCGCGCCCTCCCCTATCCAACAACCCCCCTCCACCCCACCCCACGCCACACCACGCCACCGTCGCCATAAGCAGCCGCCGACTCCTCTTTATCCCCATCTCCGTGTGTCTCATCTCGTCGCGCCCCTCTTCCCTCCTCAAATCCCTCCTTCGGCTCTCCCATTTCGCTGTGCTTTCTCTTTCTCCTACCGCTCCCCAAGTATGCCTTATAAACGCGAGAAAGCCAGTTCTAACAATATCCAGCCACCCACGCTATCGATGCTATGCCGGGCGCCGCGCACCATCTCAGGATCGTCCGAGACGCGGACAAACGTACAGCCGAGCTTGGCAATCGCTTATAATTATTTGCCAGCGTTACATTCGTCTGGCAAGCTCCTTCCCCTTTTCTTCTTATTCTGCTTTCTCGTCCCTTGTTGCTTGTGCCTCGGCTGTCCTTTTCTCCTTGGCGTTTACGGCTCTCTTTGCCGCTTGCACGCTTGCTCTCTGGCACGCATCCGCTGGTGTGGCGGGAGATGCGCGATTGAGCGGCCGTGATTAATCGACGAGCAAGGACTTTGTTTATCGAGGATTAATTGCACCTCGCTGGCTTAGGTGGATGCTTTAGTGGAGGGCTTATCGAGGCGCGTAGGTGATGCGAATAATTATAATCGATCGTTCATTGCGTGAAGGCGCTGGGCCGTCGATTGTATCGCTCGGCGCGTGTCTCGGATCAAACAAATGATCGCCCCGACAATGTAGTCGAGTCGCAGTGTCTTGCGTTTATTAGCCCCGTTTATCGATAATGGCTCTTACGATCCACGCCCGAGCCGCCCAAGGACGCGCTCCGATAGCCGCCAATGCCTTGACCTTCGCGGGCAATGTCACGCCCGGCACAACGACACGACCTCTCCCAGCTGTGTTAGCAACGACCTGGGCAACGACTGCTCAGCCTCTGTAATAATAATAATTGGCCGAGAGGCTCTCGTGGCTGTCGGCGGAGGTCGCCGAGCCAACAGATAATATCGCGCGCTCCTCGGCCGAGGTTTTTGCGATAAATTTGTAACTGCCAGGCGATCCAAGTCTCGGGCATAAATCAGGCAATACCGTTAAGTGCTTAGTGATCGGGGCTCAGTGATACTCGGTGCCACCTCGGCCCCGTAATCTTTTCGTCTAAATCGATCGATGCCTTTAAGGACACTCGATCCCAGCCGCTCTTTTATTATATATCTTTGCCTTTTCCTAATAGGGCCGCAGCGCGCGTACTTTGGAGGGAAAATGGCAATTCCCTCGCTCATTAAGGGGCCTCGACAATGTCCCCCGGCCTAATTATCCTTATACACTTTTTATTATTTGGACAATCTTCTAATCTCATCGGTGGGGGAGGGTCATTGTCAGTATCTTGATATCTCGAAGTGGCTTAATGATTGTCGTGTCAGATCGGATAGATGTAATCCTGAAATTGTGAAGATTTATTTGCCTCGTGCTTAAACGACCGATACAAGTCATTCATTATAAATTGCTTATTAAATTCAGCGGCTTAGGCTCACTAATATTCACCCGACAATCGGCTAAATTGGCTCCAAATCCTCTCTTATCTGTACACAATCTTGCATTATACACAAAACTAGCCGTGATTTGTCATCTGCGGACTAATGCCGAGAGAGAGAGAGAGAGATAAATCTACATAAAGATATTATCGCTCACTAACGAGCCTCCTATAATTCGATATCGCTTCGATATTCCGTCCAAATAGGATAATTGGAATAAAATGTCGATTACTTAATAGCTGCTTATAATATACGATCGGCCCCCCTCCCCCCGCCTTTCTATCCCACAATGTGTTACAACAACGCTATTATGGATCTTCGTATTCTGTGAGTATTCAGAAGGCTTAATACAACCCGGGGATGAGCAGTGATTTATCACATCGATAATATTATACCAATGGCATCCTTGCCGGTCGTTCCTCAATTTGATACGAGAAATCCATCAAGAGGTTCTTTTTCTTCTCCGACTCGTAGTCATAGATATATATACACCCCATAGATCCTTTATTCTTTATCAGGATCGCTGGCCATCTCTCGTCCCTCAGTCTCCGATCAATCGATAGATATTGATTTAAGGGACTCGCCGAGGAAAGGTCGCGACAGTTGCGCTGCAGTGCTCGAGACCTTAGGACGTGGGAACTCCGCGGGTGGGGGAGTCAGCCGGTCGCAACTCGTGTCCTCCTCGAGGCCATCAATATCTTATCATTCGCTTTGCATTTCTCGTCTCCGTCCCCCCTCTATATCGCCTCATACGGCCAGCGAGCAGTTTATCTCCGGCTAATGCCGCCCTCGATAAATCTATCGATCCTTATCGAACGAAGGTGATGGATCTGATGTGTCGCGATTCCTGTTGCGGACGGGCGTTTATGTGTCGCGGCGATGGGAACGACAATTGAGCGGCTCTAGGCCGATTAATTGCCAAGCCAAGAGGAAGCTGGAGGATGGATGATCGTCGATCATCTGAGCTTTTATTGCACAGGGATTTTCTCGAAGGTACTTGGCTAATTGCATGGGTGCGCTACTTGAATCTACTTAATTGTAATGCGCGTGCGTACATTTTGCGAGAAATCGAGTTGGTGCTCGTCTTTTGTATTTTGGCAGATACAGATTTATGCTCGTGCGAGGTAGTGAATATTGTGATCACGAGAGCTTAATGAAATTTGGAAATAAATCTCGAGTGTTTGGCTGACGATGTCAGAAAAAGGGAAACAAGAGAGAGAGAGAAAAGTGATGTAATTTGCTGGTGGGAAATAGTTGGCAAAGTACGATTAAAATATGACCGTAGATTACGACGACTTTTCTATGATTGCGTACTCGTGATCGTTTGAAGCGCGCCTCTCTCTCTCTTCTTGTATTTCAGCTCGCTCAACTAATACCGAAATTATAAACTTGTGAAAAATTACTCGGAATAAATTTTTACCCCGTCAGAGGTAATGCGCTTGCTGTGATTTGTCCCTTTAATAAATAGTCCCCGCGTAAGTGTATTTGTCGTAAAAACAAGAAGTGGCGTCACATCAAACGAGCAATGTCTAAGAACAGATAAATAGACCTTTAGAATCACCACTGGACGTCGTCTATTTACACACGCACGAACGTTGAACAAACGTTGTTAGAGTAATCAAACAATCAACGGGAAAGAGACTAGAGAAATAGAGAGACCAGCCCGACCTATCATTTTGACACTGATAGCCATATTATATATATATATTGGCTGCCCTCCCCCCATCACCTCTCCTCCTTACGCGATTCGCCGCGTTTTCCCTCCCCTCGAGCAGCGGCGATTCATTGTCGATTGTGCACGACTAATATCGTACCGCCTCGGACTGAAAAATGCAATTTATTTAGCTTGGCGATCGACGAGCAAGGCTCTCTCTCTCTCTCTCTCTCTCACCGGGCGTATCGGCTATTCGCACACTAATTCATACGCGTAAATTTCGCGACCTTCGTGCAGCGACGCATTAAGCAGCCAGGACTCGACCTCATTGTCTCAGCGGCTCTCCAATGCTTGACACATTGACATCGTCTCCTTAATATTTTTCATACGTATGCGTAATTCGCCACGCAGGTATAATGTATTTAAAGAGGGAATAGAAAAAATACATTGCGCGTAGATTGCATATTTGATCGAATGTATTCCTCTTGGACGAGAGGAGCGCGCACACACGTACATCATAAATGATTAGCGTTTGCAAAATGACACGATAGATTCCTTCTTCGACTGGTTGCGTGTCAATAAATATCACCAATACAGATTATAGTGGTAGTAGTAGGAGCAGTATTAGTAGTAGTAGTAGAAGTAGTAGTAGTAGTAGTAGTGGGAGCGGTGTTGAAAGAGCGTTTTGCCAGGAGGCAAACGAAAATTATTCGAGTACAAGAGAAACAATGTCAGGATGGGCTATGGGACAGTGAGGGTGGAAATGCGAGGACGAAAAAGTTCTTTGGTGCGTCTAGGCAGGGGATTGGCTCTCTGCAAACGGGCAGCTCGCAATAATTTTCGGGAAATTGTTTGGTCATTCGAGGCGAGGCCAACACGGCTTTTAATAGTACAACGCGATTTCCGCGCGGCAACCCCTCAAATTGAAATCTTTTCAGAAATCTTGCAAAACATACGGCTAGAGTGGAAGCAACAACGCAACGTTCATAAAATGATATTGATGTTGTCTTGGGTAATCTTGGTATATCGTTCTGAAAACATATTTAAAAAGTCTTGTCTCGGGCTTCATTCGACTCGGTATACAATTACATGTCTTATGAAGCCGTAGGAATATGCATAATATTGATTTGCGCGTGTACACGACATTTGCCTCTCTGCTACCGATATTAATATCTTCTTTGCGCCTTCGATATATCTGGAAACATTATTTTTATCGCTAATGCCGTTGCGCAATGCATGATTTTAAGGATTCCTGGAAAGGCGCTGCTGCTTTTAATGCCATTATCCATTCGTCGTACGGTTTTCAACGATTGGCTTACAATAGGGGCTCCAGTGATTACATCATCATCGCCCGGTGCACTTGGCCGATCATTATTGTCACACGGCAGCTGCCCACTTTTATGCGTAAAAGCGCAATTAGAGCGGGGGGCTTGGGGTGGGGTGGGGTGGTGGGTGGCGCATTAGGCTCGACATTCCTCCTCGCTCAGATTTTTCCCAAGTTCACTTCTTTTATCAACAAGTTTTCACCACCTCGGCAACACTCGCCAGCGGCACAGCTCACCGACTCGTCTCGCTGACATTGCATTGGCAAGTGTGCGCGCGCGCGGCCAGCTAAGTAGAGGAAGAGGCGACGCGCCTCGAAGAAATAATTGACGGCGCGCCGGGGCCGCGCAAGAAACAGAAAGTATTACGGTAATTCTCAATTGAGCTTCTTCTCGCTCTTTCGCCACTTACTGGGAAGGAGCCACAATGACATCTGCGCGGATGCTAACGAAGCATCAATTTCCCTCTGCCGGTGATAATTCATCTGGCGCGCCTCTCAGCTGTCGCGCATTCGCCATATTTCGCGTTATCCCGCGCGCGCGCGCGCGATTATTTGAATAAATAGTCGAGTGAGCCGCGCCACGTATCACTCGAGCTTGATAAATATTTATTGTCCCGGCGCTTTCAGCCGGACGCTGCCGTTTTCCCGCCGCCTTCCTCCCCCCCCCCCACCCAAGCGACACGCAAAGAGCAAACGAACGAGGAAAAACGCCAATCTACCTATGCTTTTAGGAACGGCAGGCCGCGCGCCCGCGATCTTTATTACTAATGTAATTATCGAGTATAAAAGAGACGGCTTTTTATTGCGATATTTATTACGCGAGTATGAGATTTTTCGGTTGGGAAATATCCAGAGCCATTTTAGCTGAAAGAGAGGAAAAAAGAGAACGCCATGCAGCTGGACAAGTGTACGGCTGTGGACGCTCGACGGGTACATGCGCACGCACACACGCGTCTTTCGTAATGTAAATGCACTCGGCTCGCTTGCAACAAAGGAGAGCGTGATTAAGACAATGAGAACCGCGGCGGCGCATTATTAAGTAAGTTGACGCCTATCGTTTTTCTTACTAATAAAACTATGGTGATTGCTCGTTGAATGCCGTCGCCGGACAAACGAGCGGCCAGCCACGGCTTTTCGCAGGCATTTCGCAATTACACCCAAGGGATCGCTGCTCATAATCATAATTTCGAATAGATGCCCATGAATGAGGACTTCCCAGCAGCCAAACGGAAGAACGTCCTGACATTTCAATGTGAAAAGCCAAGCGCTGAGACTTTGCCCGGCTTTCACCCCCCCTCCCCACCCGCCCCATAATATTGCCTTTTATTGCCGGAACAACAACTCTATCCTCGAATTATAATTGCCAGTCGCTCGGTGCTGCGCTCACCAATTACGGAAACTCCACGCGAACGTAAATGCCCGTCCCGTCTATGGACAAAGATCTCGCGACATTAACGCACGGCACTCGAAATGCACCTTATCCTCGTCGCCTTGGCTCGGGGAGTCGGCGACGACCCTGCACGTCGTCCAACCCTCGTTAGCAGCCCCCCCCCCGTTGTCCATTGCCCCCCCCCCCGCCGTTGTCCACCAGCCGTCCTCCCCAAGGGACCTTATCCTTATCGATTCTCACGCCTCTCGCCGATCTCCGTGAGCAGCCGTAAGCGACATTTCCGCGAATAGCTTCGCTCTAATGATACGACGCGTCAAAGGGCCGAGAAAAATGCATGGCAATCGATACGCACTCGCGTGTCGAGCCTCTCGTGCACTCTGCTCGCAAGCAGCCCAGCTCCGCAATTATCTATTTTGGTTGCTTTTAACAATGGCTGCGTTGGCCGGCAAACGATGTATGCATTAAAAGCATCGGAAGCATCATAAAAGTCCGTTTACGAGGGGCGCCCAGCGATGGCCGAATAACAGTTATTACAAGTATATTAAGAGACGCGGCCAATACAAGTCCTCCTCCTCATCCTCGAGAGCCGGTAAATATCGGCGTCCCGCTCGCGCTTTTGTCATTCGGCCATCGAGGCCGAGAGTTAGTGGAGCGGCGTCGCCGAGGACCTCCGATCCTCGTTATATCCTTAATAACCTAGCGGTCGCCCAATCAGCCGTAGTCGGGAATCGCGTCGCGGCCTGGCCGAAAGCCGCAGAAAAGAGGAGAGACCCCTGACTGGGCCTCTACGCCATGGGGCCCCTACCTCCCTCCCCCCCTCGCGGCATTGTCGGACATGAGCGTACGCGCGCACCGACACCTCTCTACGGCCTCTCGTCGTCGGCCGACAACAAACACTTTGTCGCGCGCCCTGGTAGGGGCGAGGCGGGAGCGGGCGTAGGCGCCATCGGCGTGATTTGTGAGGCGAATCCGTGCCGTGCCGAGGAGGTCTCGTTGGCCGGGCCGATTAGCGTGTCGCAGGCGTGCGAGTGCCGGCGTGGATTAGGGAGACGGGCCGGTGAATGATGAACGGATGGGATCGATGGGCCGGCGTTGGTTGGGTTGGTGCTGTTGGTGTGGCGCGGGTTCCGGGCACAGGTGGCGTTGATTTATTTTTATTTGTCTAGGGAGAGTGTTGCGCGCACGGGTGCGTGGCCGTGGCGTGGGCCTGAGGTTGGATCGGCGGTGCGCGAGTGCGTGCCGGGATGAGGGGGGGTTTACGCGATGCTCGGGGTGTGTGCGGGGGGCAGGGGGAAGAGAGTCGAATGCTGGGGGGTCGGTTGGCAAATAGCGGGGGCGAGCGTCTTGCCGCGTGGGGGTGGACTTTGAGGCCAAGTGCGCGGCTGCTTGTGGTGGCAATTGGAGTTGGCGGATCGGAGTTGTGGGCGTGGTTTATTGATGATAATCGTAGTGAGGAAACGAGTGGAGGGCTTTGGCACTGGATATATGAAATTCTCACGGTCGAGGTGATTGTCGTGTAGTGGCAAAGGGCCATATATTGCGCGGATGTAGTTTTAGGAGGTGGGGGGCGGCGGCTGCGTTAAAATAGTGAGACTGGAATGGGGGGGGGGATGGGAATGGCGAGATTTTTCTTCTGGAATTCGGTAGCCTCGAATTGATAGAAAGTTGTGGCCGTCGTGTCGTGTCGTGCTAGAAAGGCTCGGTCGTTAATGAGAAAATTTCACGCAAAGACTCGTCGGAGTGGCTCGGCCGGATGATTTAGATGCGCGGAGATTTCATATTCGCAGGGCGCTCGGATTCACGCCATCAACGCTCGTCAACTCGAGCAACATTGATGTGCTACCGTAGTAAAATGGAGAGAGGAAGAGGAGGCGTTACGACAACGCGAGCGCATTCCTTCGGGAATTCCAGCTGGCCGGCGCGCATGAAGGGAGCGAGCCGAGGGAATGACCTTGCGGAAAAATGCTCGGCAGTCGATTTGAAATATTCGCCGTATTGTAATGACGATAAATAAGCTTGGATTAGCCGTGCTCTTGTTCGCTTACGGCCAATTCACAATGGTTACATAAGTGTGTCGTTAATGGACTTATTGGGCCCGGGGCAGAGTTTATATTCTTCCGTACAAATGAGCGTTCGGCGCTTTATAATGATTGTTGAGGCGCGGGTTAATCGACAACTGATTTCTCTTTCGATTAAAGCGATTCAAATGTCAATTCGATGGCGAGTTGGCTGGAAAAGGAGTCGAGTTTCGTTTGTCGTAGAAAGTTCGTGATTTGGCTGGGTTTCTCGCTTTCTCAAACGGATGATAATGAATTGGCGGGAGGCGGGGGTGAGGCAGGTTTTGACGCGGGTGGGGTGGGGCGAAAGCGCGGGGAAGCCAGTTGAATAAATCAATAATGGAAATAAAAATTTCTAATTGTTATCTGAAGGAGCGAGGGCTTATCGTAATAGTTTCGTTACGTGGTTGATTTTTCATTCGCTTTTAATACGGAAGAGGAAGGTTGCCGAGTTATGAATCTGAAAATAAAATGCGCGCGCGCTCAGAGAGAGAGAGAGAGCGTGCGAGCGTGCGAAATGGCGCCATGAAAACTACAAAGTATATAAAACAATAAAAATACTGGAATAATGTCGGTTGTAAATTTCGTCGGCGGCTTGCGCGCGTTCTCTCGCCTCCTAGCCGATGCATCTGAGTAAGAGCGAGCGAGAGAGAGAGTAAGACTGTTTCTCTTAGAGAGAGGTATACGTTATAACAGAGAGCTACTGGTATAAATTTAGCCGGATTGTCGTGACTAATACATCAAATCTCGTTAAGACGTCTTCATGAAAAACCGGTTTTTCAACTCGGCGGTGTGCGCGCGCCTTCCGCTCGAGCCGATTGATCGTGGTGTGCAGTCTTTATATATCATATGCATGCGCTCGATGTCTGCAGATAATTTGCGAAAATGTCGATGAACGCTGGCTGTTTTCTTGAGCCCGGGCATTTTCATTATTTCGAGCGAGATTAATATCGAGCGTTTAGATGGGTTTCGCGAAATGGCGCGATCGACGACTAACAATCCATCATTTTTTGCTTCTTTCCACCCCACCCCCACCCCACCCCCTCCCCATGTTTCTCTCTCTTTCGCTGTGTCTCTCTCTTATTTTCCTTTTTGCCGTTCTTCTGCTAGATTTGAGTGATTTATAGGCGAACAAGAGATTCGTCGATTGCGTCGTGAGTCGCGTGACGTTTAAAAAAATATGCGCCCGACGTCTTGAACGGTAGCCAAGAGTTAATTTTATTGCGTTAGTTTAGAATTTGAACGGATGGACATTGGTGAAATGGCCAATCAAGCAAATAAAACGTACTATTTTTATTATTCGGGCTAACTAAATGTTTTGTCTGTCAAATATGTAGTTATTATTAGATGTTATTATGAAAATTTCCGGCCAATAAAATCGGCAGCTCGTCATTACGTTGACATGTTTGGTGGTGTGAGTGAAAAACGCGAGATCGCGTAGTTCCGTTTAATCGCAAACCGTATATTCTACGTTTCCACTCTCGAATGTGTCAAGTGTTTTATTGTAATAGGCGTCGAGCGGTGAAAAAGTCATAAATAGCCACGAAATTTTGTCCTTACGTTGCATATTATAAAACATACAATGTTTGGACATGTATTGTGGCTAGATCGACTTGTCCGTTCTCTCGAGTCATCAAACAGAAATCAAATTGCCATTAGCATTATCAGATTACGAAACACGAAGCTGGCGGTTCCCTCCCAACCCCCCTTCCCCTCGCCCCCTCCCCACCCCTCCCCCGCCACACTCGAGATTATTATAATTTCCTAACTTGGATATCTTCTCGGCTCTGCGATGAATCTCCCCTCCGCCCTTAAAGATTTACGTATATAATAACACCACGAGGAGTAACATTGAAAAGAAAAGAAAA
>JAPYYT010003915.1:0-11269 GCA_030522565.1 Ceratosolen corneri | reverse complement strand
AGTGCTTATTATAAATTATATCTAAAACGTTAAATAGTAAAGCTAAAACCAATTAATAATAGTAAAGTTCAAGACTGCTTAATTTCATATGTAAAATTATACTTGTGCAACGAAACTTTCCATTTGATTTTCAATAAATATCAGTCCACAGTAATAAATTCGACCCCCCGCGTCTGTGTTTTCTTTCTACCCTGCCATCTCTCCTCTCCCACTATCGGCCTCTCCCCCCTCCATCTTGGGCAGAACTCAGCATCGGGAAAGTTGCCCGAACACTATATAATAACTATAAAGCTTCGACCTGGCGCTGATAGAAAAGAATAAAAGCTACTGGATTGCGCTTCTCGCTAAAGAAAATAGAAACACATGAGTCGGCTGTCGGGAGTCAATTTACTACGGAACACGACAATCATTCGGCATCTGCATAAAGGATACACAGCGAGCAAGTGAGGAGTGGTACGACCACGGAATCTATTGCTGACGGTCAATTGATGAATTGACTGTTGCATTAATAGGCATCAACTTCGACATCAAATCCAGCAAAACAGACACAACAGCTCGCAGATATGACCCTGTTTAATCATATAACTAATACAATTATTAATTTCAAGATTCGCGCTAATTAACTGACGCCTGAATATGGCGATAGTGAGGAGCATTCAAGATAGAGACAGCATTATATTTTACCATATATTCGAGACATAGCATTATATTTTCAATACATTTTCGATAAAGAATTTATTTCTGTTTATTTTGCTATCTCTTTCGTTCTACTATCTGCCTATTATCTATTATCTCAATCATTATTATTATTATTATCAATATCTACCGCACACTATCTTGCGGATAATTCACACTCGGGTTAATTCCAAACACATTGACTCATGATAAAATATCTCATAATTTTTATTATAAAAATAAAATATAATTATAATAATTAAAATTTTTCAGTATGCTGTAATTTAATCTATTTGGATACTTGAATTTCAACAAAAATTATAGTTTTTAAAAATATTATTATATATCGTAGAAATAATTTTTGGTAAAACAATCTAAAATATTTATAAACTAAATATGATGGAGTTTATTTACGTATAAAAAAGTCATTTACCTGAGTTCCTACAGACCAATAAAACCAACCAACATAACTGGGATGTCTGCACATGCTATACACTCCATGCGTTATTAATTTATGATCACTAGTTTTTTTATTTTGGATAATATGATTGAAATTATGTTTTGCTGTGAATATAGCTGTTTTCCTAAATATTTCTCCGATAAGACAAAAAAGAAGACCAAACAACATAATCCATCTACATTCTTTTGTTTTAGTAAAATAATACCTTTCAATTAGAAATTCTGTCCAACTCGCTGTAGCAGCTAATGTATATTCTAAACTGTGATTTATAACAAACGTATCAGATGATAATATTTTAGGATGACTATAAGCAATAGCTAAAAATTCTGTAAAATGGAATGTAGATAATATAGCTGTATATACACCAAACAGTTTCCAAGATTGTGATCCAGTTACATAAAGAATTATACCCGAGTTAAAGCTCTGTCCTAAAAAAAGTGCTCTAACGGTGACCTATAAAAATAATTTATATATTTTTTAAATATTTCAATTTTAATAGTAAAAATGCAGATAAGAATCCATTACTAATAAATTATTAATTAATACTTGTTCAGGAATTAAACCCGAGTGTAAATTGCCCGAAGATGGTAAGGGAGAGAAGCAGATAGTGGAAGGGTATTATGTGTAACTGTAATAGTGTTTATTAAAAATAGTGTACTGAATCTAATATTGACATTTATTTGTATTTATGTTCAATTAAAATTATTATATAATAATAATTATAAATTAAAAGTTATGTTATTTGACAGGAAAATTGTAGCATGATGAATTAATTAAAGTAATAAACTACTTTACTTTTAATTCGGCCAAGTTCTTGTTGCGGGGTTATTGAATGTCGCGTTGTTGATTATTTACATTCTTCCTGTGACTGTTTTAATTGATTGAGTTACTTCTTTCGTTGCTGCGGCAATTAGTTGTAAGCTGAACACCGCGATATTTGTGATTCACACTCACCGTGTGACATTATTTACGCGAAATTGTAAATAAAGGTCGAGTCGTGATCATAAGACGACTTTCTAAGCACATTCCAGCAATCATAATATACAAAAATTGTAATGATTTCCAAATAATAAAATATTATTGCGAGGTTCGTAGGTCATATGGTATCTCGAACAAAAAGAAGAACTTGTTCATGACTTCAGTTTAGTAAATTAAATGCAGATCGCCACTTGCTTTTTGTTGTGCGTTGATTCTATTTGAAGTCCTCCTAGACACTGTATAGATCGCAGACCCTAAAACGTTATTCGCTTTCTTATACACGTGAACTATAGGAAAACCATAGGCCAGTCGAGAGGAGCAGGCGCCAGCCGCGAAGGAGCTTGACTCGTAGCGACTTGATATCAGCATCATGTAGAAGTTACTTTGTAATGATATCGATCACTCATGTTTGAGAAACTCTTTGTAAGATCACAATTATGTCTATATTTATCTTATTTATATCTATAATTATAAATACAATTGAAAATTAGTTACAACTGTATTTTGTTGATGACTTTTAGAGAGACTCCAACACCGAGATATTTCTGAGACGTAGAACGCGAGCAGTCTAGTTTATATGTCTCCATTCCGCTCCTTGAGTAGGGGTAGTCATCTTCGATTTCTTTGAGAATGGGAAGTTTTAATGATTGGATGATAACTAATTTTCAATTGTCATTGGAACCCTAAACAAATAGTGCCAACGCCTTTTAAAGGGGTACAGGAGAAGTGGAAGAGATGAACTGGTGGTTGCGCTTCAAAGCAGTGCGATTTGCACTGTTGTACCGACGGTTATTATTTAAACTTTTCAAATTTGCATCAGTATGTTATGAAAATAGCATGACGTTTCGCAACTGCGCTAGGATTCGTAGAATGTTGTATCAATTGATTTTATATGGTTTGTATTGCAAAACACGTGATGATTATATTGGCCGTTATTGAACTTTGGAGCTGCTGTCCGCGGAAAACGCAGTCGTTACAAAGTCATTAGTGAGAAAAATACGCATATAATTTATATTACAATTATATTTACGGGTTTTAGGTATAAATATGGCAATCATAAATAAAATATACAAAAACACAATATTCAAACAAAACGATATACGTAGATGATCGAGATTTTATTGGAATCTCGAACAAACATATATTCAAATTTTTCAATAAAATTTATTATATGTATTATAGAATTATATCTAATCTTTATATTTAATCTCTTCTCCGGTTGAAACCTATTTAAACAACTGTTTGAGAACCCAATAGAATCTTGAAAATCACTAAATAATACTGCTTCGCTTGATATTTGTTTACGAATATTTCTTATGTTTATAATTGCCAGATGTCCACGAAGAGCCGAAGAATATACTGAATTTGAAAAGGTCGAGTTTTCCCAGTACTGCACTTGAAACATCGACGATAGGCGATATGATCATTACGTGTATTGCAAGGTGCGTGTCGTAAAATTAACGGACAAAACCTTCTAAAAATCCATGCGTATTTGCCAAACCTCGTACGATTTGTTTTCACATCAAATAGATGCATATTTTGAAAAGTATAAACATCAAGCGACGGCACGGGTCTAAGCATCGGTACAACATCTCAAACGCCGACCCATCAATCCGACGCGCAGCCGACCGCCGTTTTTACGCCTCCGCCGCTTAAAAGAACGTCAACGCTATCAGTTAAAAGGCTCCAATGAAAGCTGCATATTTAGCTCTTAACCAATCACCAAAAATTCCCGCTCTCATAGGTGAACAAAAAAAAACCCCACACGAGAAGCGGGGTGAAGACTTTAAATATTACGCCTTTGGCATACTACATCAGAATTTTGTTAGAAATCTATCGATTTACAATCTCGCAATACAAAGTTGTCTATAGTGAATAGTTTTCAGCGACTAGTGTATGTAATAAAATAAGAAGGTTCAAAATTACGCACTGAGAGGCAAACTCTAAATTATGCTACTCTCTAAACTCGATTGAAACACGAAAAGGCAGCCATCAATATTTAATTGTCATACACGCAGAAAAACCTGAGCAAGCACGGGCAGTGTAATCAAGGAAGCCGCTATTGATGCCCAATTCATCAATTAATTATCCGCGGCATAAACCGGTTTTTGGTTCGAAATTTATATCCAATAAGCAGACACCGACTCGCAGGTAATCTCTGTTGATCTAAAACTAACAAAAAAGTCCCTTACTGATATTCAATTTATGCCTTAATATTGCGCCTGTACGGAAATAAGCAACTTTTAATTAAACTCACGGAACTCAACACATATTGTAAATGGACTTCAAGCTATCGCGGTATTCAATTTATATCTAAATGTTAAGATAGTTCAAAATTTATAATTAAAAATTATAACAGCATTATATTAATAATATATCGTCTAAAGACAGCATTATATTTAAATACGTTAAAATAAAATCCGTTTTACAGCATTACATACGCCGTCTTCGCCTTTGTTTTATTCTCTCTCCACCTCTACTGTCTGCCTCTCCCCCATCACCTTGGGAGAACTTTTTTATCTAGTTAATTTCCCGAACAACAAAATATAAATAATCAATGGATAATTTTGTTTAACAATTTTATACAAGTATTTTAATATTTAAATTAAATTTTTATTTGTTATGTAAAAGTTTCACGTAACATTTTTCCGGTAAATAAATTTTATATTTTCATCATTATACAAACTAGTATAAAAAATAATGTAATAACATATAATTAAAAAATTTTTTATTTTTTAATTCAAAATACTTACATCATAAGTTGGAGAGCTTTGTATAATTTTAAACAATGAACATAATATTCCATATATTATTATACTAATCCAAGTATATGAAATTATATTACTATACCAATAATAGAACAAAAATATGGATAGACTGTCACACAATAGTGATGTGATAAATGTAATCAATGCTACATATCCATAGTTGTATACCATGTTCTAGTAAAAAATATAATTATTTTACAAAATTAATAAGTAAATTTTTATTGTATAAATTATTATATTACTGGTATTTTAACATTAATTATTTTTTTATGTATCTACAAATATTTTTATCTTACATTTTTATTTTCATTTATAATCTTATTTTATTGTTTTTAATTATTAAATTTAAAGTTATTTAATTATATCTTATTCGTCTTGTTTTTCAAAAAATAAGTTGATAAGTTTTGGATATATTTTTAGAGTTAATATATTAGTTTTTACGTGTAAACATTAATAATAAATCATTTTACAGAGCACATGCAATGTTACATTTTTTAGGACATATAAATGATATTAATAGATCTTATGCCACAAAGAGCAGATTTTAAAATCAAAGAACACTGTGAACTGATGAATAGTAGCATATATAGAAAGACATAAGCTAATAGCTTAACTGATAAAATCATAAACACCCTAAATGATATAAGGACCTGGAATTTCAAAATATTACTTGGAGGACTAAAAATAATCTAAATACAGTGACCGTCAAAAAAGCTAATGCAGTTATTAGGATGATATATTAACAGTAGCATTAATAACAATTAATGAAATAATATATAGCATATATATATATATATATATATTAGTTTTGATTAAATATATAAATAAATTAAAATAGATTAAATAGATAATATATATAAATATATATATATATTAGTTTTGATTAAAAAATTGCTTTTTATACAATATTTTATTTTTTATTATTTTTTACTAGATAAGTGCAAATGTACTTTATCTAAACTGCCTAAAATATAGTACAAAATGTATTTTCTCACATTTTCAAAAATATCTAATCAAATAAATATTATCACTTATTTATATGAATTTCCATTCATTTTATATAGCAATTTTACATAATGTATTTTACCATGTATGATTGATATATGAAAACAAATTTTTAAAATTTCATACACTAAATTTACGATAATACAAACACGTGTTTGTTGAAAAAAGTTATAGTAATATGTTTCAAAATTTACCGCAGTTATAAGTTATATTCATTGATACAGTGTAAAAAGAGAAGAGACTATTTAAGAAACCTAATTAGTTTAAAATTTTTTATATATATAAAAAAATAATTTATTTATGTATAAAACCAATTTTAATTTTCAACAGCTACCATTTTGTCCCAAATTAACAACTTTTATTTTCTATCAAAATTTTCATTCTTCAAAGAAAATTATTATATATATAATTATAATTATATATAATTTTTTAAAAAAATTCACATTTCTTAGTTCATTTACTTAAAATCAGCAAATTTTTAAATGACGCTAAAAATTTGTTTCATTTCTTGAATAGTATATTTAAAAAAATTAAAAATAAAATTAATTATTTTGAAATTCAGATTTATTTTGTCTATACTCTATTATAATACTGCACTGCAACAATACATTTTATTATAATTAAATATCTATCATAAGCTCTACTAAGGCATTAAAAATTGAAACATGACAAATATGTCTGTATGTTTTTAAACGACTGAATAGAAATTATATTAATGAAAATTATAAAAAATACAAGTTTTAGTTTAAATGAATCTATGATGTCATTAGAAGTATATTTTTCTCTTTAATAAATTTTTATTTAATGATCAGAACTTTGACAATTTTTAATTATTTGTTTTTATTATATGAATGAACTATTATTATTAATTTTCATTGTTACTACAAATTTTCTTAATATAATACATCAATAAAAACAAATCTAATAATTTTGAAAGAATCTAATCCATAATCAATAAACTGAAATTGAAGATAAGCATATGAAATTCTAATTGTATTCAGTTTTTATTCACTCATTAGTATATTTTTCAAATAAATCTTTTTAATTTTACTTTAAAATTTTGTCCAGATGTTTCATTTTAAGAATGTATAAACAGAATTAAATTCTTGGCAAATATCAATTAATTTTTAATAAAAATAAAATACAATTATTATTACCAGTTCTTCAAACATCATTTTATTATTTTTACATATAACATAAAAAATTGACTGAAGTATGAAATTTTATCAGGTAGTAACTTTTAATTGAACATTTTTAATTTTATGTATAATTATTACAGGTATAGTCTATTATTATATTGCCAAAATTAATTTCTAACATTTTCAATAAATATGTTATTAAAATTTTAAATTATTAAATATTATAATATATCTGATAGTACTTCATAAACTTTAATATTTAATATTTTTAATTTATTATATTTGAAAACAATAACTATTGTTAGTTGAATATAAATGAATACAATATTATTAATTGTTCAAAAAATAATTCTTATTTATTTATAAAACACTTGTAATATTTTGTAAATGATAATATTTATAAATGTTTTATAATTGTGTAAGTTATTTTATTACAAAAAAATATACATGCGTGCATATATATTTTTCAAATTAATAGTCAATGGACATGATTTATCATTAAATGCGAATAAAAATGATATATATTAGTCAATATATCAATTTCATGACCAATAATTTATAAGTACTAATATTTATCAAATATCGATATATGTATTTCAAAATAAAAATAAATTAAAAAAAAATTTTCAGTTTCGTAAACATTTTTATAATTAGAATAAACAATATATACCCAATTTATTTTATTTACAACTAATTTTTACGTTATATAATTAATGATCCTTTGCTTTGAACTTCTAATTTATTATTAGTTTTGATGTTCTATGGGGATACTCGTTCAATATAAGTCTGCTATACCCAAATAAATGAAATTGTACAAGTCAATTAAAAATTCTTTTTGCTTCAAATAATAAAAAAATTTGCCTAATCTTTTAATAAAATTAAACTTTTTAGATTAAAATATAATCTCGTTGCTTCAATACTATTCTAATTGTTAAACGATTTATACTAAAAAATAAAATTGATTCCCTTATTTATAAAAAATTTGTTCAAATTTGCGTTTGTAAAAAAGGAAAAAATAATTCTGAGTAGTTTATTATTTTATATTTTATAGAAAGAATCTATTCAATGCAAGCTTATTTTTAATCAATTTAATATTTCCTTATCTCCATACACATTATATGTTTGCAAGTGAGTGTTAATAGAATATGTCATTAAACATTGAAAAATTAGGCATATGTAATAAACGTTAATATATAAATTCAAAATTTAAACAAAGATACATTTATGTATTTATAAAATGTAATAAAAATTATTAAGTATACCTACTCCTATTATCTTAAAAGAACTGTATATTAAAATAATTAATATATTTTAATGTTTCTTAAGGTAACAGTAGTGCGCATGCTTGGTAATTACTATTTGTTCGAGAATCCTGCAGTTTCTCGACTCTCGGTACTACCTCTTTGTTTGTAAATTCTTTTCATACATTCAATACGTTTATAACTGCCAGATGTGTCTCAAGATTCTACGAATATACTTTAAAAGTACATCGAATATATTTTCGATCTTGTTTATAACTATTTACGATCGTGTTTACTCGGACTATGCCTCAAAAATATTTTGGAATAGTAAATATGACCATCACGTGTCTTGCAATATGAGCCCAGTAAAAATAACGGACAACTCCTTCCAAACATAACAATATAATTGATATTTTTCGTGATAAGTTATTAACGAACCGACAAGAATTGGAATTCACGAATAACCCAGCCAGACCTTATGACGTCGGAGTGGCCGCGCGACCCTCAGCCCGACGTTCCAAAGGTTGCCACCACTTCACTTCTGGCACTTCGCCCTTCCCCTGTAGAAGGAAGTTGACAGAATTCTCACACATATCAAACTCAAAGATCAATCCCAAATTGAGTCTTACAACTAAGAGATTCTCAAACTTCAGTGTTCGGCATTATAAAGTTGAAGCTTCACGCGACGCTGATAAGAAATCGCCACACGTTACATAACGTACGCTTGGACCCGCGGAAGTTCAGTCAGGTGAAACTACCGTTAAAAGTGTCCATATGCTTCAGCTTCCTTTTTTATCTGGATAAATTGATACGCCGCATTCGTAACGATCGTGGACCACTAAACCTGGGAAGGACGAGAGCCTGGAACCAACAGACCGAAGGCAAGTAGCGATACGTGCATTAATTTTATTGGACGAAAGGGCTGCCACTGCATTTAACACAATTGAACAGCAAGTGACCACAAGGCATGTTATATTTCAACAATAAACAATTTGTAAGACTAAGAGGCCTTTGAAAACCTCCTTCACTTCTATAAGAGGAGATAAAGGCAGATACAATCGTTAGTGCTTTTGTGATAAATTAATACAAGAATATTACACTAAAAAACAGAATAAGAATAAAGAGCAAGACATTATATTTTCACATGTAAAACCAGAATTGTATATTGATACTAAAATTTCTATTTTTATTTCAATAAACATCAATTCACAACATTACATTCGATCCCCCACGTCTTGGTTTCTTTCTACCCTGCCATCTCTCCTCTACCAATACCGGCCTCTTCCCCCACCACCTTGGGGAGGGCTCATCATCGGGAAAGTTGCCCGAACACTATTATATTACTATAAATATTTGTATGCACTTTTGTTTAGTTAAATCTTAAAATCCTATTTTACTATTAATTAAAATATTGTATATAAATTTAGTTTTAACTAAAATGGTTCTATATATAAACTATAAAATAGCATATCATTTTATTGAATATTATAGTATTATTGAACCAAGAGAACTATATTTATATAATACAGGGTGACATACAGAGCAGGGTGTCTTAAAAAATATAAATGCTACATGACTTTATGAATGCTTTATAATAAAAATATAAACGTCAATTCTCATAAATAAATCGAGATTCCATTGCTCTCTCGACCATTAATTCTACCTATTTCTTCGTAAATTCTTGTCAAAACATTCAATATGTTTATAATTGCCAGATGTGTCCCAAGAGCTGACGAATATAATCATAAAGTACATCCAGTATTACTTATCTCTCGTTTATGACTATTCTACAACCGTGTTTACTCTAGTGTGACTAAGTGCCGCATCAACAGGATCCTACCATCTAAGTTTATCTCCCTTTGTCGGATAACTGCTAAATGATGCATACATTGGTAACGTGGACCAGCATTCCGAGAAAGGTAAAAGAAGAGAAACGCAGACTTAAGGGGAGTAGCGATACATTCACATAAATTATTGGACAAAAGGCTGGTGCAGTGTTTAACACATAATTCAACGGTAAGTGGTAGTTCAGAGCCTATTGCATTGTCCAGTAAGTAATTAAACAGAACAGTAAAACTAACAGGATTTGTTAAATACCTTAACTTATAGAAGTAAAAGCCAGTAGAATCATCTATAATTAACACCAATAATTATAGCAGTAAACAATTAATAGAACCAATACAAGCTTAACGGTATTCAATTTACGCCTGAATATTGGAAGGAACATATTATTCAAGACTTCTATTTCTTACTATATTTTCCATTTCATTTCAATAAATACCGTTTTACAGTATTACATTCGACTTCGCGACTTCATTTCTTTCTACCGTGCTATGTCTTGTAATATAATCATTTTAACTATTTAATCAATCTTACCACTATCCTACTTCTATTGCATCCATAATCTTTAACATTAGAGAGTGTATACGGTCAAGCACGTCAAATCCCTATCAATATGCCGTCAATTCAGATAGTGATTTTGAGCCTATGAAAGCTACAGATGTAGAGGATACGTAAACAAAATGAAAATATGTTTAAGTAAGTTAAGTAATATTGTTCGGGATTTTCATAGAATCCCGAGTCGTCACGATATAATACCATTTTTATTTTGTATGTTATTTCAGCTACAATATCTGTTTATTATATTATGTATATTATTTGTAATTATTATGTTTAAATATCTTGTCTTTCATGATTCCTATGTTTTTTTACGCCAATGTAATTTTTACAATGTACATTATTGTTTGCGTCTGAATTTGTATCGACACGACCCCCCCCCCCGTTAGTGGCCCCCCGGGATCATCGTATGTCTTTCGTGTGTGCAAATTGTATTTCGCAACCACAGCTTCGACAGGCAAGCGCAGCAAGCAAATAAACTACAGCGCGCAACGTCTTGGCGCAAGGGGCATGCACATTCGCAGCGCAGCCCCTTCCCCACCGTCTTGGCCTTGCCCCCCTACCCCTTTCTCAAGGAAGTAAAATTCTATGCACATCAATCTCACT
>JAPYYT010003914.1:0-11272 GCA_030522565.1 Ceratosolen corneri | reverse complement strand
GTGCACTGATCGCGGAGAAGCCCTTCACTTATCACAACTTTGTATTGAGAGATCACAGGTCAATGAATCGATACTTTAATTCTGAAGACCAAGCGGAATATAAATATATTAAATATATTGAACATACTTTATAAAATAATAATTTTTTTAAAGTACCTGTCATTCATTTACTGAGTTTATATCAATACATACTCATAATAAAATATTCACATTTACTCTCAAAAGTAAATTAATTATAATTTAAAATTATGTTGTTTTAATCTATATATTAAAAAATTTAATATTTTTTAATTAATAAAGTTATATCGTTTTAATACGAATGAAAGATTTGTTACGAGAAGTAATGAAAGACAGATTGTTGAAAGATAGAAGTAAATGTTCGTGGAAAATTTTATAAAAGTTAAATTCTACGCTTAAATTGAACTCAATGAAACTACCTAAAAAATACTTCTTGATGATTAACTAATATACAGATTTCATAAGTTTCATAGATTTTAAAAGTTTTAATAACAAAGTAATTTATTGAAATTTTATAGATTGATTGAAATCAAAAAAATTTTTTTAATACAATATGTATAAGGCATAAGAAAAGAACAATTTATAAACTGTGATATAAGAAATTGAGATATTTTTTCTATATCAATCTTTATAATGTGTAAATTATTAGACCATATCTAGCTTAATATAGGCCACAGAGGAAAGTAGTATGTATATAAATATAAGTATGTATCATCATTGTTCAAGACCCCAATAGAATCTCGAAAGTCACTAAATAATACTGTTTTGCTTGACAATTGTTTTGAATATTTCTTATGTTTATGATTTCCAGATGTCCCCGAAGCGTCGACGAATATAACGATAATATTTCACGTATATTTTTTCTTTGACAGTGATTTTAAATGGACTAGTTTCTCCAGCATTGTACTAGAAAGATCGACGATGGTCAATATGACCATCACGTGCATTGCAAGGCGCAAGTAGTCAAATTAGCGAACAATTTTCTTCTAAGAATCCAAACGCAGTTGCAAAAATTAATGTGATTTGTTTTCACACCACATAAATGCATATTTTGAAAAATGTAAATATCAAGTGAACCACGTGCCGAAGCGTCGGTGCATCATCTCAAGCTCCGGCCCGGCGGTCTAACGCGCGGCCAGCCGCCTCTATGACGCCTGCACCGCCTAAAACGGCGTTGATACTACCAGTTGAAGGCCAACAGTTACAGTTAAATAATCAGATGTCATCCAATCATCGCAACTTCCCACTCTCATAGATGGACAAGAAAAACACCCTCCTCGCAAGGAGCGAGGTGAAGACTTTAATTGTCGCACCATCGGTGCGCTGCGATTGAATTTTCAAAATCTTCTTGAATCGTTTAGAAATCTATTGATTTGCAATCTCTCAATACAAAGTTATAAAAAGCGATTAGTTTCTTAGAGACTCAATGTATGGAATAAATAATAATAAGATTCGAATTCGCGTTGATAGGGAAACAAGTGCTCTAAATTGTACTACTCGTTAGACGCTATTGAAACACAAAAGGCAGCCACTAACATTCAATCGTCTTGCACGGAAGGATGCGTGAGCAAGCACGAGGAGTCTAATCAAGGAAGCCGGTAATGATGCGTAATTGATCAATTTCCCACGGAATAAACCTGCACATGATTCGAGACTCATATCTAGTAAGCAGAGACATCGAATCGCAGGTAAACCCTGTTGATTTAAAACTAACACAAATCCACGCTTTGTGATATTCAATTTACGCTTGAATATTATGGCTGTGTGGACTACAACGACATATAATTCATAAATCCGTAACGCCACTCCAAGCGTCATGATATTCAAGTTATGTCTAAATATTGCGCCAGTGCGAAAATAAGTAACATTTCTCCCCCTCCACTGGCCGCCTCTCACACACACCACCTCGTGAGAGCTTTTTTTTGGGTTATTTTCCAAACAATCATAATTTCCTTTTTTTTGAAAATTTTTTTATATTCTACTAATGATTAAGGAAAATAATATATTTTATATTTATTATTTTATTGGTTTGTATGAATGTAATCTGATCTTGAAAATTTTAAGTCAGTCTTTTTAGAATTTTTAGAAAAATTGATTTAATAGTTATTATTCTAATTTTTTTGTCACCGTGATTAATCATCTATTTGCAGAGTCTTACTGTTTTTTTAATTTATTCATAACATTACACACTTTTATGAGTTTACTCGTAAAAATAGTTTGCTTTTGACAATATCACATTTTTTTATATTTTAGTTTATTTAGAATATAAATGTATTTTATATAAATTTTTTATTTTTAATCCATATTAACTTTTATATTTCTTTTATATTTAACTCCTTGTTTCTCCATCATAAATTACCTAATACTTTACAAAACTAACATTTTAAAAATTACCTCTTTATTATATATTAATCTTTTTTAATATCATTCTTTATAATGTTAATTTTACATTTTTCTAGGCATGTTTTAGATATCTTAAAACAAATTCTTGTATAAATTAATAAACTTTTTATATCTTTACGATTAATTGAATTCAGTATTCATTAGATATATTAGATATATTACTTAACTATTATACTATTTTTTTCATTGGTTAATATTTTATATCGATTTCATTACAATAAATTTATTTATTACGATAGTTATTTATTTACTTAAATTTGTTGATTGCGTTTGTTATGTTAAAATAAATATTAACTATTGGTACTTGAGCTTTTATACTTCTTTTAAAGCGTGATATTGCTTATATTTTGTAGCATTGTAAAAATCTCAAAGTAATTCTGGATAAAACTTATAACTTACAACTTAAAATTATTAATTGTTTAAAATAAGTTTATCCCATTAATTCTCAGAAATTTTCTGTTATATATTTTAATTAATTCTTGAAATTTTTTTATGCTATTATAAAAAATAATTAAAATTCGTCCGTTTGTTACTGTAATTATAACAATGGAATATTGTTACAATTGAAAAGTTAATTAAATGATAATTATATTTATAAAAATGAAAATATTTAACAGGAATCATAAATAAGTTAAATATCTTGAAAAATTCTTTTCTAAAAATAACATTATTTTAAACAAGTTTGAAAAACAGCCATTATAATTTTATTTTTACAATTTTTAACCTGCCCAAAAAAGGATGATTTTGTTTCTTATTTGATTAAATAAAATTTCAAGCAAATATTTCATTTATAATAAATACATAACTTTAAATAAATATTATAAATTATAAATAGTATTGTCATTTCGATGTAAATATAATATATTCAAATTATTCGAGATTAATCTACTAATAAATTAATCATTGGAAATTTGAAGAATTATAGTGGTGTGCACTAATAATATTAAATTTAAATGAACGACATTACTAGTAGAGAAATCTTTTAAATTGTCAAAATTATAATGCTATGCACTAATAATATTCATTCATTCGCGAATAAAAGATTATAAATAAAAATAAAATAAAAAAATAAAAAAATAAAAGTTATTTGTAAGATACTAAGTTAATAATTATATATTTTTATTACAGACTAATAATATAACTTTATTTTGTATAATTCATAATTAAGATTTAAAAATTAAGAGAAATTAGTTTAATTAATTCTTAATTCAAATAATAATTATATGAAATAATTGAGAATTTAATATTTTTAAAGCGGTTGAAACTATTAGTCGATTTACTCAATTTTCATTCATTTCTAAACTTTAATTATCAATTATAGATTATATAAGTTAATTTTATTATTCAGTAACATTTCTATACACTAGACTATATATATATACTTGCAGATATCGGTATTCATGAGATCAAGAAAATATATAAATAAATCTAATAAATGGTTAAATTTGCTTTTATTTATAATATTTGGTAATATTTGCTCATATACTATAATATGATTATTAAATTAAGTCGATTCAGAATTCAAACGTTACTTTATCATGAAATATATATTCTTTTATAATATTAATAATGAATAAATAGTACAGATATTGATTAAATTTATTATTTTATAATTATAATATATATTTTATATACATATTATATTATTATATTATAATTTATTATAATATTAATAATTAATAATTTTATATAATATTATAATAATGAATAAATACTTATTCAAGATTTCGAAACATAATCGGACCTTTAATAAATCACTCAAATAGCTCAGGATTTTTACAGTAAACTGTGATATATTTATATATTCATTATTCAATAATTCGAGATCCATATCGGTGAGCGAAAAAGTAGAACTCATTAAATCAACAATTCATCATAACCTAACATGTATGTTTTCGTGTTGCGCGATGGTTCTTAGACGTTAGTAGGACATTCAGCAACAGAATAAAGGTGCATGATGCAACAAAGGAGCCACCTACTTTCGTCAGTCTTCCACTCATAGCCAAAAACAAAAGACTCATAAGCGACTACAGTTGTTGCAGTGCAAAAAACTCCTGACTACAACGGTGGCAGTGCGAGATTTCAACTACTACACATAACTACGTTAAAAGAGTTCGTCACTCACATACTACAAAGAAAGGCGGCATTCGACTTACAACCGACTGCCGCACAACTTTCAATTTACGTTACAATGCCTTTCAGCTAGAAAGTTGTTTAAACTAAACACGATTTCCACAGCGATATCATATACTAGAAGAAAGGCGGCATTCGATTTATACTCGACTGTCGCACAACTTTCAACTTACAAACACTACAACGCCTATTCAGCTAAATTGGCGTTTAAATTACAAGCAACTGCCACAATTAGCTACACACACACTCAACCATAACTGACCGCTACAAGTACATCGCACTATTTACACAAGGAAAGTAATCCGTTTTTATTCAACAAGTTTTCTAAGACTATAATCCCCTTTTTTCAAGACATTTCATTTATAAATAATATCAAGACAATACAATAAACTTACTGGTCAATACAAATTCAACTATATATCAACATTACAAACTCCATATTAATTTTCAATAAACGATATTACTGTTACATACAATTATAAAAACCTTCTTTCGAAACCTGCTGCTACCTCTCTCCTTCCACTATCTGTCTCGCTCTGATAACGTGAGGAGTTTTTTTATATATCGGTTTCAATCCCCAACAATACTATAGATATTAATTAAATTTATTCTTTATAAATTTAATTTTACAGTTAATTGTAGTATATATTTTTTATTTTTCAGATTGTACGAAAAATATTGATATGGCTTATGCTTATAATGATTCTATATATAGTGCAAAGTGATGGTGAAAGATGGTCACGTAAAACATCAAACAGCGAATGGATACCTCTCGTAAACCCTCAAAATAATAAAAAAAGGCAAAGCCAAGTGCAAATGTCATCAATATTAATAGCTGATAAAAATATACATCCAGTTGAGCAAGTATCTATTTTGTCTTTATCGCCTACATTGCAGCAACAGTATCAAAGTCAACTTCAACAATTACAAAAAACAAAAGAGAGTATTCAAAAACTTTTATTACTCCAGCAACAACTAAAGGCTCAACAGCAATTGTTGCAGGTTATTTCTTAAAAATATAAAAAATACCTGATTATTAAAATATATGTTAATCAATATAAATATATCTTGATATACCATGGGCATAATTCATAATAAGTTAAATATAAATAATACTAATGTTTTACGTTTATTTTATTTAATAAAATTATATTATTATATATATTTTAATTCAGGAAATTTCATTCTATAATAATAATTTACGATAAATTTTAATATTTCTATTATTACTTCAATTACTAATAGTGATATTTTAACGATAAAATAATTTTCTTATAATCTGTTCATACAAGAATTTAACTCGTATAATTCTTATTAAAATAACAATAATCTCTTTGAATAGTCACAAGCTTATCAACCGAATAGTTTTACCAATACGCATGATGAGAAGCAAGTACTTCATCAGAGTACAATTAGAAATCTTCAAACTCTTCCCATATTGACACCAGAAATTCTTATATCAACAGTTCCGTCTTCAAAAGTATTACCTCCATTATTTCTGCCTCAAGATTTTCATTCATCAGGCTTGAATCCGAAATTAAATAAAGAACATCAAAATCAACACTTGATTACAAATTCACCTTTCAATTCTGAACAAAATAATCCTCAGACCGACGATCAATTAATATCGCAAAATCGTCATAAGAATGGTGAAAAAAATTATGATGCGAAACAGAAGAATCATTATGATATCATACAAAGGTCTAGAAAACAGCCATTTCATATGAATTTTGTGGCTCCAATGATAAATTCAGTGCAAGATTCGAATAATAATCCACAAGAGGCAAGCTAAAAAATTTATTTTACTTTTTTTATTTTAAAATTTTACTTTAAAATTATAGATGTAGATATTAATTTATTTAAAAAGAAAAAGTAACTGCACGAATTTTTATAAAAAATGAATACTCTTATAGTTGCATAAAAGTTTTTTAATATTTATATGAAATAGTGGATTTATTTATTGATCGTTGAAGCATCTAAATTTTGCAGTTAAATAACTATAAGTAAAATTTTCTTTATTTGTTTATTGAAAATAATTTTTTCTTAATAATTTATTTGAAATATTTTCTTAATTAATTTTTTTATATTAATAAAAAAAAATAGTATCAATATATTGATTGATTATTGAACTAACACACAAACATTATTCATTTACGTTTAAATATTTCGAATCTTATGTTTTTATTTTAATTTTAAAACCTTTAATAAATAATTTTTAATTAATATGTTTAATATATATAATATATATAATATATATAATATTATATAATAATAGTAAAATATGCGTTTTAATTCAAAAGATGTATTTTGGCATATTACATGTTTTAAAAAACATGTATTATGGGAATATCAAAAATTGCTTTGATATTTCATATCATTCACACGCAATTATATTACATAATTATATTTTAATTTTTTATAATTGCTATTAAAATATTATTATATATCCATATATATCTACTTATACATATTTAGATTCAACTTGTATACGTGCCAGCTGAAATTTTAGCACAACGAGAACAAGTTAAGCTGCACAAATCTCAATCAAGAAAACACCATCCAGCTAAATATTATCAAAATCATTTAGAAACATTTTCTACTTCCGCACCAATTTATAATGCATATGATCAACAAATTTTATCTCAATTACAACACATTGAAGGGAAAAACCAATTCTTACATGCTGAGAGAGAAAAAAATATAACTAAATTATACACAGAACAAAAGGAATTGGAAAAACAAGCACGTGTACATAAAGAAGTAGTTAGTACAGAAGTATTCAAATTAAAAGAAGCTGAAAACAAACGAAAAGAATTAAATACGATAGAAGTTCCGAATCAACGAGAATTATATAAATTACAAGAAATAAAAGAAAAACAGCGTCAAGGTGACGGAAATTTAGCTGGACTTAAAACAAAAGAAAAAGATATACAAAAAAAATTTGAACAGTTATTTGATTATGAAAAAATTCAAGAAGTACCACCAAAACAAGAGTATGAACAAAATGATGAACACAAGACTAGAACAAAATCAGTAACAGTAAAAATTGAAACATTCGATAATGATGGGATTCAATTTTATGAAATTAAGCAGCCTGAATCTCAATCCCAATTATATCATCAGCATTTAACAGAAGTTACAAATAAGGTTATGAAAGGATTTAAACTTCCAGTTAAAGCAAAAAATAAATTAAGTGATTCTCATAGTCAACAATTCGATGAATTAACAGAAATGCAGTTAACAACACCTCTAAATCAACCACCACTGTCTATTTATATGAGTACTAATATATCAAGCCATTATAATTATCAATTAATTGATGTTTTGAAAATATTGAAAAATAGCAAATCTATAGATGTACTTGACGGTATTGGTACAGATAATCCTAGTTTATTTGTTGGTCCTAGATATTTAGATCCTCCAGTTGGATATGTTAAATTTGATTTAACATATTTATCTTCAATTGATAATAGTCGTATAGAAAACAAATTTGATAAACTTCCTTTCTTTGTTGCACCATTAAGTTTTGATCCACCTTTTGGATATTCTAAAATTCCATTTCCTGCTCCACATATTGGATCAATTATAATCAATAACGTAGAAAATATTGAAGCAAAATTAGAGGAAGCTGAAAATTTAAATACAAAATATTTAATAGAATCAAATTCTTATTTTTTAAATAATAAATCCATATTAACTCATGATACCAATACTTCAGCATCTTATTTACAAAAATCCAGTACAGTGAAATATGATACATCATTTTTACCAACTACTCGATCAAATACGAAATTGAAATTTATGGAATTTCATGAAAATATACCTTCAACGAAAATATTACCAGTAACGAAAGGGGGTTATAATGAAGAACAAATGCCAAATGATAAATTTGAACTGCCTTTTAAAAATAAAAATTATTACAATTTAAATGAAGTATTCACAACACCTATCTATCATATTCCAAAAGTAACATTATCGCCTGTATATCAAGAAAAATCAATTATAAATCATAATATCAAGCCTCATATTATTAATTTAAATATTGAGTCTAATGAACAAGAACTAAAGAATGATCATAAATCAAAACAATACCAACACAAAAATGAAAAATATACTGTCGATTCAAAAAGATATACAGTGGATAATATGCATCCTTTAAATTCATCTCCAAATTATGACCAAGACACACAATACAATTTATCCGCCCACTTACCAGCAATTTCATCTCAGCTACCTCGTTTAGTTAATGCACTAGTTGAAAAATCTGAAGTATTGAGTACTTTTCCATCGTCTACAACTACAATAATAATGACAACAAATACAACAGAAGTATCAACAACGTATAGATCAAACTCATGGCATAGGTATACTTTAACGATATATTTAGTTAATTAAATTTTTTAAATTAATTTTTTAATTTATTTAGATTTGAAATATATTTAAATAATTCTATTTTTTATTTTTAACTGTAAACATTTTATATTGAATAATATTACTTAATATATAAATTATATATTATAATTGACATCCATATACAGAAGTATTAATTATTTATTCAGTATTAAAATCATATAATTAATTGTTATTGATTATTAATAATTAAAACTATTTTAGAAGTAAGCCTGCTACATTAAGAACAATATCTACTACTATATCTCCTGTTTTAAGAAGTAATTCTCATAGAGGAAGAAAACCATTGACCAGATCAAGATTGAGATACACAACAACAACAGAACAAAATTTAAAATTATCTTATGATCGTATAAAACCAAACCCCATTGTAACTTCAAGATATAATGAGAAAGATAGTTATACAGACAAAAAGATTATTGATGCTCAAAAATATAACGTTGGAGAAAATAAAATACGAGAATCTACACAGACTCAGCAGGTTGGTACACAGAAAGGATAAAATAGTTTTAATATTTAAAAATTTTATTATTTTACAAATTTCATTTATCGACAATATTATAATAAAATATATTAAATTTATATTGTGTTATTTATATTTAAATAAAAATAAGTACATAATAATGTTTAAACGATAAGCTATTTATAAGATATAATTAATAATATTTTTAAACAAAAATTGCATATAAAAATGATTTATTGTTGAAAGTTGAAATTTTATATATTTCTTTACAGATGTTAAATTTAAATCATCGGAATGAGCAAGTTCAGTATTCTAATCATTATAAAAAGTTAGATTTACCTGCGTTAGATTTACGAAACGTAAGTTCCTTAATTGATGACAATGTACAGGCAAGTTTAAATATTTCTTCGTATAAATCAAATAATTATGCTACATCTACCATTGTACCTATTACTAGTATTTCGAATGATAACCTTGGAATTTTTAATTCTACATCTTTACACGATTATGAAGGCCCACAAAACTCTACTCACATACAAAATTATCAGACATCTATTGTTTATGAACAAGTGAAAGCCGAAGAACGACCAATAAATGGATTTCACTATAAATCACAAGAAGATAGTTTCAACTCACAACATGCAAAAAAGTCTTCTTATTATAAACCTGAAAAAATGGAAAACATTAAATTAAAATTGATTGTTACTACCGAATCACCAAATGTACAAAAAATGAAGCTTCAAGATTATTCACCAGTCTATCACTCTATTTCTGTTCATGACCAATATAAAGAGAACGGCACTTCTAAACCAATTTATTATAATTCAATTAATAATAATAATAGCAATAACAACAACAACAATAATAATAATAACAATATCAATAACAATAATAAAAATAACAGCCATAATGATCATAATAATAATGAGGAGGTATCGCTGATTTCTCAGATAAATCAGAAAGAATTTGCTTATCAGACAACTACGATTAAAGTCGTATCTGAGGTAGAAACAGTATTATAAACAGTATTATAAACAGTAGATACAGTCATGTACTTTATTCTAAATTAGTATTACTCGTTTACTCTGGAAAATTTTACTGATATTTTATTTTCAATCATATACAAATGATTTATTATTTATTTTATAATTTTGATTACTATAATCGAATTAATATTTCCTTAAGTTATACATAATAAAAAATATATTAATAATAAATATTAGTTTAATCAACTTTCCATTAAGATTATATAGTTATTAGATTACATACAAAGGAATCTCACCTTATTTACAGAAATTTATTGGTTATATATTGTTCGCGATTCTGACAGAATCTCGAGTTGTCACTCAGTAATACCTGTTTACCTTTGAATGTGACTTTTGCTGTACTATTCGCTTATCATCCTACGACTTTTTAATTTCAAATAATTCTGTTGGAACGTCTCATATTTCGTGATTGCTATACATTGTTTATACTCCCAGTGTTTCCAGGAAAACCGTGGTAAGCTTTTGAACTGCTAAGCGTCTTGCAAAACGGCCCCTCCCTCCATCGTCTCGTTCTTCACCCTTTTACCCCTAACCTAAATGGATGCGACATTCTTGCTTTTGTATCTCAGCAGCTTAGAGCTATTTGTTAGGCCCCCCACCATACACCTTCGGCGGCCTATCTGGCCCATCGGTTATAAAACAAGACCGCAAGCTCGCGTCAAAGAGAAGTTACTCCAATTGCTCTCCGTCTTTCTGGGATAGTTCCATATCCCAGCGTCTGGATTCATATCATTAGAAGCTTCGTTCAGACGGTGAGCTAACTACTTCGCCCGCGGTTGTATCCTTCCCATCCTGGATA
>JAPYYT010003913.1:0-10000 GCA_030522565.1 Ceratosolen corneri | reverse complement strand
TTACTTCTTCCCTCTTTTCTATTTTTTATTAAATTTATAAATATTGAATCATTACTTTCTACATCATCTGTAAAATCCATAAAAAATAAATTTAGATTTTTAAAACTAATATAATGTTGGAATATTTTTTTTATTATTTTATCTATGGAAGTTTAGAAAAGTATGATTACGAATAAATCCATAAGAATTTTTTAATTTCTACAAATTATGTATTTTTAGGATGTGGTCAATTCAAGAAATAGATTTAAATATTAACAAGATGTGCAGAAATGGAAAATAATTAATCATAGTTGCAACGATATTCAATATTATGTCTGATTTGGCAGGTATCATAATTATTATAGTATTTGTAATACGCATGTAATTAAGTAACATGATATAAAGTACGAAAAACATAAGATCAAAATAAATATAGAAATCGCTCGCTATATCACTATTTTATGTCTTTTCTTATTCAGAGAAGATATCTAAATCAAATATAGTAGGAATTATCAGTGGTTTTATTTGTTTGGAGATAATTGCGAATAAAGCTTTTTTTGTTTTTATTTATAATGTATCGCTTGTAATGAAGCCAATTCATATACAAGTTTTATGAATAAAAGTTTGTTGACAAGTAATACCGAAATGACTGCAAGGAAATATAGCCGTATACTTATAGTTATCTATGAAAAATATTAATATAACAAAATATATATTTTGTACAAATATAAACTATATTTGTTTTTTAGTATATATATATATATATATATATATATATATATATATATATATTACATTCTTTATTACTTAACTATTAATTATAAAAATTTTAAACATGTATGCACATTCTGATAAAAAATCTTATTTAATATAAATATATGAAAACTAAACATTAGATTTTCTTTAAAAATAGATGAATTACTCACGTATCTTATGGGACATGGAGACTAGTCAACAAACTGGACATTTATCTCTGTTTGTCGATAAAGCTATGAAACTATTAGATTTACGCCAAGTTATGATAGAAGTTGAAACATCTGTAATGTCAAAAGTATCGTGTACTGCATGTAAAGTTGGAACTGGTTTACTGAAACACTTTATTAAAGCTCGTAAAAGTGATGAAGAAATTATGAACAGTATTTATCGATTTTGCGTTTCTCTTAAAATTCAGAGTGCAAGAGTTTGCCAAGGAATAACTTTACTTATGGGTGTAAGTTATATTTATAATAAAATATTTTATAAATCTTAAAAGTAATATTAGTAATAATACTCAAATATATTACAATTTTTAAAAATAACTTCATTTATAAATTATATATAATAGAAATGATCAATATTGTTAAATTCAACATAGGATCATATTATTTTATTAATAAAATTTTTTTTAATGCTATAACTTAATTTAATAGTTTTTGAAAATTAAAAAGCATCGATAGCTAAGTCTTGAACACATTTATTTTTAAAGGTAATTGATAAATTCTTTCTTTAAAATATCTTTATTTTAAAAATTTTAAATTTAATTTTTTTTACGAAAAAATTAATTGGGCAATGTTTTGTTTATACTAAAATATGCATTAAACATTAAAAAATAAAAACATACTGTGTCAGTTATTTTTCCATTAGCCAAAAGAAATAATAAATTAATAAATACATTAAAATAAAAGTATTTATAAGATGGTCTTTAATATATTTATTTTACTTTTGCTCATATCTGTTTATAATACAAAAACTATAATTAATGATAAATACTTGTTGGTGGCAGAAAACATGTCATTATAATCAAAAAGAAATAATATTTAAATGCTCTTTAAATGTACAATATATTCTACAAATTTAAAAAAAGTTTAAAGCAAAATGGAGGAGATTATTGCAGGGTGAAGTAATATATGTACTGAAACAAATAGAAATGAGTCCAGCACAAGTTTGCAGTTTTGTAATAGGAGATGCATGTGAAGATGTTTACAATCCACTTCATGATTGGGAAGTAGCATTTCCTCCAGTAAACAAGCCAGCTATAAAACCTCCATTACCACCGCTTGCAAATGTTCCAAGCTTTAAAGTACTACATATCTCAGATACTCATTATGATCCATATTACCAAGAAGGTTCAAATGCTGAATGTAATGAGCCACTATGTTGTCGCTATACCAATGGTCCACCACTAACACCTACAGCTGCTGCAGGTCGATGGGGAGACTATAGAAAGTGTGATACTCCTAAACACACAGTTGATCATATGTTAAAACACATTTCAAACACACACCCGGTAAGTCATTTTTCTTACAATATTTTATTTCTTTAACGATTTTAAAATAATTGAAAACATTATATTTCAAACATTTTAATATACAAGTATGTTTATCTGAATATATTTAATAATACTTCTATAATTATATTAATATACTCCAATTATGTAAAAAATTTTAATAAATATTTTTATATTACTTTAACTAATGCTACTATAAACTAAGTATTTAAATAAGATTTTTATGGTTAATATTTGTTATTATTGTAATTTTAAACTTGAAAATTAAAACTAATATTTTCATATTTAAAAAATTAAATTATACATATTTTATAAAATTTTACATTTAGTCTAATAACATTAATCATTTCGATACTATTTAGTTATATTTATATATATTTATTCAATATCTATTCGATACTATTTTTCGATAATATAATGCAATTCTTTAATTGTGTCAAATAAATATTTTGATTTAATAATGAATATAATTAATTTAAAATTTTGTTAATTATTTTACATCTTATACATTTCAAAGCGAATGTAACTATTCATACATAGTGCTATTTAAAAAATATGAGAAATAATAATTATGAAATGATTACTGTAATCCCAAGTGCGAATTTTTATACATTATTTTGACGTTTATTTCATTGTCGATTGTTTTGACCTAATTTTATTTTAAAGCAATAGATTGTCTTTTTTAACCATTATTTTTAATTATTAATATTCATGATTATGTTACATTTACAAAATAAAAAAAGTTTACCATTTTTCAATTGAGTATATTTACTCTTTGTACAACTTTGTTTACTTAATTTTATTTATTATAATAATAGAAAATGATACATACGAGTACAATGTCAATTAGTTATAAAAAAATTAAAGTATAAATTGATTGATCTGTAATGATTGGTCAATTTGAAATATGAGGTATAAATATATAAAGATATAACAACATTATTATTAATTTAATAGTAAAATAATAAATACAATAGAGCTTTGTAAATTCGTAAGAAGAAATTCCTATACATTTTTGTTAGTCTTATTACAATATAAAAATTATTATTATCTATTTAATTTGGAATAAAAATGTTCATAAATTTAATATTTAACTTAAAAGTTTAAAAATCAATATATTAAAGTAGGGAATGTATTACAAATAATAATTTTAATTTATGTTATTTAAATAGTATCTACAAAAATAAAATCAATTCGAATATAAACTTTAAATAAGGATATGATTTGAAGCACCCTATTATCTATTATTAAAAAATATTTATATTTTCATACAATACATAATAACTAAAGTAATTTAGTATTTCACTATTATTGGTTTCTTATTTTCGTTTCGATTATTATTCGTTTCGACAATATATTTTATTTATAATTTTATATATCTATATTAAAAATGACCTAAATAACTCTATATGAAAATTGTAAATATCAATAAACTTAAACCGATTAAATTAATATTTTTCAATTATTCGATTTTTAGATTATTCGATTAAAAAGACGTAATTAATGATCAATTTGAAAGTTAAAAATGCACGAAAAATTAAAACACAATTGAATTTTATAAGATTTTTAAAGGTTTAAATATAAATACCAAGCGTGGATGCGATACGTGAAAACATATTTGTAAACTCAATAATCTTTGAAAAAAATTATTCCAAAATTGTTCGAGATTCCGTTGGTTTCTTAACCGTCGGTACTACCGCTTTGTTTGTAAATTCTTTTAGAAATATTTAACACATTTATGATTGCCAGATGTGTCTGAAGAACCTACGAATATAATCAGAAAGTACATCGAGTATTTACTTCTCTCATTTATGACTTTATTACGACCGTGTTTACTCGGACTGCGCCTCGAAATTTCAACAATGGTCAATATGACCATTACGTGTCTTGCAATACGAGCCTAGTAAAAGAAACGGACAAGACCTAGGAATAATCGCTTAGTTACCAAACTTCGTGATTTTTTAAATTTTTTTAATTTGAATGCCAAACTTCGCGAGCCAATACAAAATTGAAAATCATGAAAACCCAGCCATGCTTTAAGTCGTTGGTGCAATCTCACAGGTCGCAGCCCGATATACCGAAGCATTGCCATCACTTCACGGCCGGCACTTCGCTTCTATCCCCTTCAAAAGGGCGTTGACACTATTTGGCTAGGCCTACAATGACAACAGAAAATTAGTTTTCATCCGAGCACTAAAACTTCCCACTCTTAAAATAATCTAAGATGACCACCCTTACTTATGGAGTGTGGTGAAGACATTAAAACTAAACTGCAAAGACGCTGCGTTTCAGAATTCACCCAGAGATAACACTCTCTAAATTGATAATACAGTTAGTCTTACATTCAATAAAAGAATTCTCAAACATCAGTGTTCGGCGATTACATGGAAGTTTCTATACGACACTGGTATGAAGTCGCTGCAAGTTACATAACGTAACACATAGGCCTGCGGTGTAAAATTTACGCCTGAGTCTTGCATTCAACCTTAGCCTGCCGTATCTCCTCTTCAACTGGACCACAGTTAGTTGTTTAATTTATGACTGAATGCTGCATCCAACACCAATATGGATTCTGTTTATCGAGAAAAGTAAGAGAAGAAAGGCAAGATAGACAACTAGTGACTAACACTACTGGACGGCGGCTGTTGCGGCATTTAATGTATAATTGAACGTCGCATGCGCAGACAGTCAATTACTATAACCTAGTAAGTAATAAATAAACAGTAAGACTAACAGGCCTAATACCACCATAATTACTTAATAAAGTAAAGGTCAATAGACTCATATATAATTACCACCGATTATTAGACTAGAATAAATAAAAAACACTAAATAATTAATAGAACCAATTCAAGCTTAGCGGTATTCAATTTACGTTTGAATATTACGACAACAAGGAACATACAGTTCAAGACAAAGACCGCATTATAAGTTCCATCTCTTTTCAATAAACACCGTTTTACAGTATTACAACGACTTCTGCAACTTCAATATTTCTACCCTACTATCTCTCCCATTCCATTATCGGCCTCTCCCTCACACCATTCTGGGAGAGCTCAGCATCGGGTCAATTTCAAAACAAATATGTATATTTAAAAAAAAACGAATAACATTTTGTTGTTTCCAAAGTTATAAATTTGTAATCTTTAACCACTTGTTATATTACAGTTTAAGATCTCTTGCTAATAATAAAATACTTATCATAATTTTATATGTCGATACGAAATCTTTTAATAAAATTCAAATAACAGTTTTATAATGCTACAATTATGGTTATGTGAAAGGTAGTAAATAGTTTAAAAAATGTTATAATGCTATCGATTTATATTACATTATATTATGGTATAGCATATATTTTATTTAAAAATAAAATCCTAAAAGTTTCAACAAAAATAGTTATATTTTATACTTACAATATTTTACTTTTTTTTCATTCTTATCTATCTGAATTTATTTTTCTTTTATTCTTAGTAATGATTTACCACAAGGTTTAGTGCTTAAAATATATAATCCACTAATTTAGTGACACAATTATGTCACTTTAATGTCTGATGTATATAAATAGTTGTTTAAATAAAAGCCACAAATTCAGTGTATACATCGCTGCTTCAGAAGTTAATTGCTTGATTCATCCATCCTGTAATCACTCATCACTCATCGATTTTATTATTAGCTTGATATATATATATATATATATTAATTTAAATTTTATATTTTATTAAATATAAATAATACATGTTTTATATTTAATGAATGTATTTAATCTTATGTTTCATACATTTTTATTACGGTATATTAACATCAATATTTATACAATTTTTTTAAATATGAAAGCATTGGAAACGGTACATAAATTCTAATCAAATATTAGCTCACTTAATTTTCTCTAAATATTATAATATTACATAAACTATGAATATATAATGATATATCATAGCTTATTCACAAAGAGTAATAATTAAATTTTACATACTTCAAATTGACTTTAACTGAAAGTAATTCTGTTTTCACCATTTACATAGTTTCTTACCTTAACACATAAAACATTTAAAAATTTAATTTAAACTTAATTTCAATAAATTGAATATTATTATTCAATAATACTAAATGTAACGTATATAAAATATAATAGTCAGTAACTTAAATATTCTTTGCTACAACTGATTCACCTTTTTGTATCTATATACCAGATATCGTAATAAATTATCTCGTTCCATTTTGACTATATCTTCTATATTCTGGACAAGTAAAAAAGTAAGAACTTTTTAAAAGTATGGCTTATATTGTCCGCTTTTATTATTTATTACAAAAACCATACTTTTTTTGTATATTTCATTAGTAGAATTTGATAGTATTCGTTGCAAAAGTCCAATGTTGAAAATACAATAGGTCACTTTCAGAAGATAAACGGAATATTTTGGAATACGGCTAAACATTAATAATAGTACGCAAAAATAGTATTATTTTTTATTATTACGATTAGTGACAAGTGTGATAACGAAACGGCCTTGATAAAATAATGGCTAGTATTTTCTTTACTTACTAATAGTTAGCTTTTTTTCATTGTAGAGTATATATATGGCTTTGGCGTAATAGATTTCACGTTAGTCAATTTAAATTATAATAGATAATTTACGTTTATTGTAATCGTCTGTTATCACCAACTGATGCTAGTATTGTAGTGGATAATACTGCCGAATTTTGAACAACAGGATTTCTCTAGATTCAAGCAAGGACTCCTATGTAATCCGTCCATGTGATCAGCTATAATGACCATTGCAACTGGTAATTAACAATAAACAATAATATATACTATTTTTAGATATAATTACTGTTTATTGAACTATTATATTATTTTTGTTAATATAAATTATATAGGAGATTGCTATCTTTTGTAGTTAAATATTAGCTAAATATTTATCAGCTATTATCAAAATATATGATATACATTACAATTAACAATAATAATACGATTATTTTTTGTATTGAAAAAAACTCAATTCATAATGTACACGTTTTATAATAAAGAATAGTACAAAATATATATGATAAATATTTACAAAGAGCAAAAGCAACTATTATATTGTACATATTTGCAATACATTTTTGCACATTTATATATATATATATATATATATATGCATATCTCATTCTGTGTTCTAATATACCCACTTTTGTTATGTAATCATTTTTTATTCAACTTATTCTCAATTTAGAATCTTTATTTTGTACAAACATCCGAAGTTTATCTATTGTACAGTAACATGTAGTATTCATTATTTTTACTTAATATTCGTTCTATTCAATTAAAAAAATATTTAAAAATTATTCAAGGTCAGACATTCTACTGTAAATCTTTCAAAACAAATTTCATCAAGGATTAAAATTTCACATTCTGTTTTTAATATTCTAGCATATAATATTTATATAAATGAAAAAAATTAACTGATACAGATAGACTATCTGAGCTAATTTCTCAATTTATCATATAAAAAAATTATTACTTGAAATTTTTTACATAATAGAAGATTATTTTCAATATTTACAAATGCATTCATTTAATATTGCGTACTTAAAATCGACATCTGATTGACAGTGTGGCACAATTAAATGTAAGTTATGAGTTAAACTTGATTATTTATATCACAAACTATTTATTTACATAAACTTATTCTTAAGCAATATTCATAAGCCATTTTTCTACACGATTTTTACAAATAAATATTGCATATGTGATATGTATAATTGTATATAAAATAATAAATAAAAAATAAAATAAATTATATATAAAATAGAGTATTAGAATAGAAATTATATATAAAATAATATAAAATCCCTCTATAAAATAAAGGGAAAAATAAATATGAAATCATAGAAAGAATACCTTTAATCGAAATTTTTTTAACTTATCAATACCTATGGATTAATAATAACATTTATTTCATCATTCACCTTTTTCATCAAACCAATCTTTTTATATCTTATTAAAAAAACTTAAAAAGTTCATTATTAAATATTATCCTATTTTCAACTTCTATTAAAAAGAAATATAATATAAACGAATTTTGTTTATTGTATTGATCATTTATTTAAATTTCTACATGAGTTTATTGTACTTTAAAAATTTATATTTCAATAAATTAAGTTTGACTATCAGAGTAATTCATTTATTATATTTTTAAGATTTAATGTATCATTATCCCTTAAATAATCTATAAATTCATTCTTTATCATGTATATTTGACCTTTTAATTTCCGATTTTCGATTAATTCGAAAATTATTTTTAATGCTTAGAATTTCAGAATTTATAAAATAATCTTTACTTTCATTATGGCCAATAACAGCTACTTAGTAAATTGAAAAATCTATGAATATATAAAACTTCTACTACCAATTCAATTTCTGTATTGTTAGTGTTCATATTGTTCCTTCAGTATGATTCATAGTTCTTATAATAATAGAAGATTATACAATACTGTTTTATTACTGATTATATTTCAGTAGTAAGAATAGCTTAAACAGCTTACAAATTTAATAAATTTAAATTAAAATATAGTGCAAATATTCAATGAATACACTACTATTAAATGTACATTTACTTATCAAGTATAAGTCTTATTTGTATAAAATAACTTTATTAAAATCGCCATACTTATAAACAATTTTTTTATTATCCTATAAGAATTTAATGTATTCAAATGTAAATACAATGAATTACGCTAGAGAACAAACATCAAATTAATATCAGAGTACCAATATATGTATAAACTATTTTGCCGAATATATCAATTTATTTATTAATAAAAATAATTATAGGATATTGATTATATACTATGGACGGGCGATCTTCCACCACATGATGTGTGGAATCAAACAAGAGAAGAAAATCTTAAAATTCTACGAGAAACTGTAGAGCAGATGGTGACTACATTTCCGGGTATACCTATTTTTCCATCGCTTGGCAATCATGAGAGTGCTCCAGTTAATAGGTATATTATATACAAATGTAACATTAAGAAATTAAGTAAATTGTTAATTAATCGGTAGATTATTGTATTATATTAAGAAAAAAAAGTTTTTAAATTAATTTTCAAATAATTTTAAATATTACTGTCAAATTACTTGCGCTAAAAAAAATTATTATTTTAATATCTAATTTTATTTGTTGTCTATATTTAATATTTATTATTTCAGTTACCCACAATATTTTCAACTATCATTACTATAAAATCATTAGTAATTGAAGAATGTAATGTTTTATATTATTTTATTTAAATTAACGTTTGAAATACTCTAAATAGAATTTTACTTATTACTTATTCTTTTTAATCTACCTAATTCAATTTTCTTTTATATTTAAATCCGAAATTTGTAATTTTGCAAAGAAATAATTCTATTTTGATATGCTTATATTATTTTTTCTATTAATTACGTAAAACAAAAGTTGCTGAAAAAGTACGTCTACTGAATTGAACAAATATGGTGTATACAAAATTAACGAAGGTGGCTGGATTCTAAAACAATTATGTGTAATAAGTTTTGTCATCTTTAGCTTGGGTTAGTTATATATTTTCTCTATGATATTTAAAATATACATGTTCGGGAATGAGCCCAAGAAAACACTCCCAGATGGAGGGAGGGAAAGGCGGTTAGCGGAGAAAGAGAGATAGCAGGGTAGAATGAAACAGAGGCAAATTGGCGTGGGTAATGCTGTAAAATTACGTTTATTTGAATCTATTGAACTATAATATTGT
>JAPYYT010003912.1:0-11279 GCA_030522565.1 Ceratosolen corneri | reverse complement strand
CTCTTGCGACTTGGCCGTGTATCATTGGTAAAGTTTGGGTTTCACGTTAAGAGTGTCGCGACTCCCCGAGATGCTATGCAAGTGAAACTTTGCGAGTTCCTGGGGAGCGACAGGCAATGCTTAGTTACACACCTGGCACTTTGAAATTCTATGAATCCAGAATGCCGAAAGAAGGCGGCGGCGGTGACGGCGGGGGAGCGGGAGGAGGTGCAAGACGACGTGTTGTATGGCGAGCAGGACAAGTTGTACAAACGATCAAAGGCGCCTCGAGTTTTTATCTATTTACCGCGCCCAAGGTGAACAGAACAATTGGACCGATTCACTTTTATCTCGAGCTGAAAGCCGTTTCGGCGCCCTGCGAGCAGCACCGAGCCAATGAAAATCCTCGGTGCCCGTATAAAGCTGGTACAGTCGAGTTATTAATGATGAGGACGGCTTATCGGCGTGAAAATTGCACGAGTTTATTCAGGGGGGGGGCAAACATAAACTTGCGCGTAAATGTAAGTGAATAGCATGTTGTCTAACGCGCATGGAGCCGTGAGTGCAGCTGTCGCGGAACTTTGCCTAACTGTCGACGTAAATTGTTTGCAAACGTACCCGAAGCTTATTGAATCTAAAGTGGGCGAGCGCTGCCACTATAAACGCTGCTCTTGCCAATGTCTGACAACTCTGACCGTCCGAATTGTTTCTTATTCGAATGGCGAGGACAGGGACTACGCGGTAAATCCATAAAAATTTTTAAAGAAAAAAAAGAAAAATCCCCCCCACTCCCACGGCTCCTTGGCTCGCGACTATTTTTTCCTTCCACGAGCAGTCCATCAATCAAGCTTAAATTATACTGGATGCTTAAAAATCCCATCAGAGCGTGAGCGAATGCCGCAACACGATGCTCCTTACTCTTGAAAAACGAGAGAGGGCGCGGAGGAGCAGTGAGTTTACGGAAGTAGGAAGAGAAAGAGGGACGTAGGGGCTAAGGGAACTGGAGAGGGAATTCAATTAAGAACCCAATGTTGAAGTGAAAAGCGTCGGTTGGCTTGCATGTGGATGACGCAAGAAAATCAATTCCCTCACGAGCTGCTAACCTGACTCACTCTCTTTCCCTTTCGCGCTTGCTCTCTCTCTCTCTCTCTGCATCCCCAACTCCCCCATTCTCTCCCTCTCCATCCCTCCCCTCCACGTCTCACTGTCCCGCTGTCTCGATGCACTCGGAGCACTAGGTGTCTGTGGTCCTCTCGCTCATTCGATTGCACTCACACACCCTCAGCCGCATACCCGTGCACACGTATTGGCGCGTGCGAGCGCAAGCACGCACGCACGCATGTGGGCACGCGTAGGCTCTGCGCGTGTTCGTGCGCGTCTACGTCGCGTAGAATACGTAGGCCAAACATAATGTGTCGACATGCTCCCGTCGCGTCGTTTACACATGTTTAGTGGATTCCCGCTAATACTATCCCCGTATACAATGCAGGACAGCTTCATCATCGCCGGGGGGGTGGGCGGGGGAAGAAGGAAAGAAGTAGTCGGAGAGGAAAAGCGAGCGTTTGCCTTTGCAATGCCTAGGTTGACACGAGCAAGGCGACGTCGTCGTCGTCGTCGTCGTCGTCGTCGTCGAGTCACGTGAAAGTGCAAGCGCGAGCGCATGTTTCCAACTAATCACGCCACGTCAAAAGCTTCAGCTTCTCTTATCATTCCTTTATCCGTGGCCGGGAGGTGCCTCGGCAGCCTTCCATCCACCCCACTGAGGAAAAGAGACTTCCGCTGCGTTTTATTTCAACGGCGGATGAAAGATCAAACGAGCCGCTCCACCGTCTCCTCTGATAATGTTTCACAAAACCTTAAAGGCCCAAAGAATTCGAAAATAAATAGTGAACGTCGTCTAGCTAACAGTTTGTAATGCCTAGGAATTATAGATACGAGAGATGTCAAACATTCGACTCGTCAGCTCGTCTCGCCCTCAGTTTATTTAATATCGCGTTACCGAGAAAGTCCGTGTCTCGGCTCATCGCAGAAACGACCCGGAGGACGGAATCCATCAACTTATCGGATAAATTTTGTAAGTCGGGCCCTTAAATGGCTCAAGTGCCAATTCGTGAGATTGCCAGGTCTTAAGGTAATAATGGGGGCCATAGTGAGGGCAATTGTAAATTTTGAAACTTCGACACCTAATAAATTGAGCAAGATTATGGTAAGATATATTTAATTGTGCTTGAAAATAGTTTGAATAATTCGTACGATTGTAGGCGATAATGAGAACTCACTTTTGTAACAATGGCTCTATACCGATAAATAGATAAACGAGAGTCAGAGAGAGAGAGAGAGAGGCGAAATTCTTATAAGATATCGTGTCATAAATTCTACATCGATTTTGCTTTGACACTTTTTAATGAAAAGTCGATTATCCGGACCATTCTTAGGCTCTGCCTTATTGAAAGTAATTTCTTTCTACCTTTTCTCCATATCTTTTGAAAATATTTGAATAGGAAAACTGTTGAATTATGAATCCGTCGCGTCGATAAATTGTAAAATTTAATTAGTCATAATTTTATATTGACGCTACTCGGCATTATTACACTCATTGTCGAAAGCAAACAGAATATCGCGTATTCGTTTTAAAACGATTAACATTGTTAATTAAATAATTGGATACATTGATTACACGTGTTTGTGTATTATCGATTATTTGAATTTATGCGGGAAAAAAAAAAAAAGAAAATCTCTGCGAACGCTGTTCGTGAATTCTATAACAATACACGTACTTAATAATTTTAAAATAAATAATTTTCAACTCAACGCATCCGTATGTCCTATACCATACTAATAAATGTTTTATTTAAGATTGAAAATCGTAATGCAGCATATGCCCTATAGATCCATGAACATAGTACATACTTGGTTTTTTGTAAAAAGTTTATCACTTGCTTCTTTTTCACTCTTTTCCTCCCATCTTTTTTAGTTTTTACATTTTTTCTCTTTTTCTTTCCCTCCATTCTTCTTCGCTTCAAACAGCTTTACTCTTCGTCACACTATACTATCTCTCCCTCTCCCTCTCTCTCTCTCTCTCTCTCTCTCTCTCTCTCTCTCTCTCCCTCTCTCTCTCATTCTCTCTCATTCTCTCTCATTCTCTCTGTGCGTTCGTCTCTGTCTCTCTCTCCCTCTCTGTACGTTCGTCTCTCTCTCTCCGTATCACTCTTTTTCGTTTTCGTTCACGCGCGTGCTCTCTCTCTCTCTCTGTCTCTTTCGCTCCATCTGTCTGTTTTCTGGCATTAATTAATTTTGTAGCATCATGAGGGAATTTAATCGGATTAACGTGTGATGTCTCGGCTCACATGTCACTTGCAGCGCGTACATATACTTTCTGTGCGTGAAAAAGCCAATTGAAATTCATCGAGTGCCACGGATTCTTTACGATACACAAGCGACTTCCTAACTCGTTAATTCCCCGGCTTCTTTATACGGCATATAGTGCTCGAGACACATTGCCAGTCTTATTCTTCTCCTTGTCGAATAAATGTGTGGATATAGATAATAACGTGGGCTCGAGAGCCACTCATATATCGTTCATATAAATTCGATTTCGATCGCACTTTTTCGTTACATATACACACGGGGGAGATAAGATTGTATCGCCGGTCGTACAAATTGTTGTCAATTACCAAGTGCGCCCGTCGTTATTATTAGCTTCGTGACTGGACGCGGCCGTGTGTTTGAGGCACTTTGATTATTTGCTTTATGCGCGCATGTAAGGTTGGAGCGGAGAGTTGATAAAGTGCGGATAATTTACCCTCTGAACTAGTTTGATAGGGGAAAAGATTGCCACGGCCGTTTCGTTTCTCATGACAATGCTTGGCCTCGGAAGAATAGGGAGAACGATTGTCGTACATTTACTTACGTAGATCCTTTATTGATAAGGCGGCTGATAAACTCACCTGGATCTGCAATAAAAGAAAATGGCATATGAATATTTGTCTTGTTCGATTCAAAACTTATGTGTAACGTGAAATTATTATTATCATAAACTGGCACTAAATTCTCAGCTCTACTTCTATCGCGACCACGATATATTACACAATAAATTATCGTAAAAATATATGTAACAAGGCGCGCATAAGTGGGCCCATTAAGCCCCTTTAACCTGAAAACTTTTTCTCCAATTCGCTCAACATTACATTCCCTCGCCTCTGCTCCTACTCCTACAATTTGTGGCCATCGCAATTTTCACTACACGACTTTTCCTTTTACACACTTTACAAATGACATAAAGCATACAAACGGACGGACCATCAGGCTAATACCCAACACGTTATTAAAGTACCATCGCAGCCACACACACACACACACCCACCCACCTGTGCAAATAACTTTGATTACCATGCAAGATGATACAGTGGGCTAAGAACAGTGTAATAATCCGAGAGCTCCGTTAGTAAAGCCCTTTCAATCTGTAACAAGTGCCTGGAAAGGCGAATTGAAGTTTGCTGAATCTCTCGTGCAAAGTGCGACACGGGCAAGGCAATTAAATTTCAGTCCTCGGGAGCCGAGCGCGGGAGGAAAAAAGTGTGTCAAAGTCATTCCATAAGAAAGTCCTCCTCACCGCTCGCCCTCCCTCACCACACCACGCCCTCCAACCTCCACGCCCTCCAACCTCCACCCCCTAATCCCCACCCCACCCCCCTCCACGCGCCCTCCACGCGCCCTCGACGGCGCTCGGGTGCGCGCATTCGACGTCGAAATGGCAGAGTACCGGGTACTGCAAATTACACTGGCAATTCACCCCGAGATAGATATTATTACAAGCTGGATGTGGCAAGGCGCTACCGCGCTACGCCTTCAATTACGCGAAGCGCATTTAAACTCGAATGTACTAGCCCGAGTGTAGCCGGCTTCGCTGTAAACGGAAAAGACGAGGCGTCTTCCCTCATCCTCGCCGTCGTTTCAATGGCTCCGAGAGCCCGGGCTCAGGCTATACGAGCTATCCGGCACCGCTGAAAGATGATCTCCGCGACGAACTTTCTCGTCCCCGGCAATAAACTCGAGGGCGACCACGCAGACGACCTAGACGCGGCTTTTTCAGCAATTGTTTATATCGCGCGCGATGTGGCAGGCTTTGTTGTCATTGTCAAAATTGCAGCTCAGATGAAATGGAGCTCAGATGAAATGGAGGAGGAGGAGACAATCCCTCTTTCTCGCTCTTTCCCCCTTTTTCGCGCTCTTTCTCGCCCAAGTGCGAGGATCGCCATGGCGCTCGATCGGCACTCGGCGGCATTGCAACCGTCCCCTCTCGCCCTCCCCCCCGCCCCTACTGCTTATAAAGCCTCTCCCGCTCGTTGCATTCCGTTGGCGAATTAGCGTATCCTTGGGCGCGCATTGTTTCGTTGCGAGGCCGCATTAAATAGCCCCAACTTTATTTAAAATTTTCGCGTAAATAGCCGTGCCATTGTAATTGCCTCGATTCTCCCTGGCATTCGCACTCGACCAAATTGTCGGGCCCATATTAACGAATACTTGGCCGTGCTTTTATTATTAGGCGCCGACTTTTATTTTTCCAAATCTCGGATTATACCTGGCAGCTTGCGCGAGCATAAATCGATCTGCATCTGCGCGTGCGTGTGCGCGGGCATGCATACGATGCTGCTGCTGCTGCTGAATCGCGTCTCCCTACCAATTAGAGTCTAGGCTCACCACAGCCTTTATATATCGTCGATATTCTGCGCTGTATTTATTACAATTATCTTGTAAAGCATACGCGTATCGTAATAACAGGATAACTGGACGTTATTCGTCAAACACATACCTTTACCTTTACCGCTCGCATGTAATTCAGTTTATGACACAAATTGCAACTTATGTCCTAGGCACGTCTTACGTTACATAACCTGCGAGAGGCTTCTAATGTTGGCAAAGTCCCATTAAAAAGAGCATGAGATTTGGAATATTTGGAGTTGGTGAGGGCCAGATCGTCGATAAATTCCCAAAGCCAGACTTTATGAATGTAGTGAATAATTGCTGGTGCGTGACTGCACTTATTCCGCAGCTCGGCTAATGCAGCCGTAGAGAACGACGATACATGAAGCGCGAAATTCTCCTCGACCGGCGAGAAGAAATTGATTATGTCGAATGCGCCAACTGACAATAACGCGACCTTATTATTCGGGCTGGAGGAGGCGAATGGCACGTCCGCCACGACATTCACAATTCCCTCAATCATAATTTAGCTGAAGGTGGTATGGGGCGGGGGAGGGATCGCTGAAGATGGCATAACAATGATATAGCGGCTCGCCTCCTCTTGAAGGATCGAAGCGCCGCTTATTAGCTGCTCCGACGAATTTATTGCGACGACTCGACTTTACAAATTTAATACTACTTAGGGAGTTGGAGGGGATATGAGAAGAAACTCGTAATAGAATGGCGAGCAACCGGTGTAACTGCGCTAAATTAACCCGCCATCTTTCTCTTTCTTCGGAGCCAATCGAGAGTAAGGATGGACGTTTCCCACTTAATGAGATCCTGAACAGAAGACAAGTAACCTTTTGCCAACCTTTTGCCAACCTTTTGCCAACCTTTTACTTCCACGCTCTTCAACTCTTGCCGTCTCTTCTTCACTCCCGCTGCATCATTAAGACATTCGCCTTCCGCGATATCGCGGATATGCCTGCCCGTCTCTTCCAGTCGAATGGTTTATGACACTAATGACAAATGCCATTACACCCATTACAGCATAGTTTCGACAAGAAGTTGCTGCACCACCGAGGTCCGCGAAAAAGTAACCGAGGGTTTGTCCATCTCCATCGATTGCCCCTGCCGCCCAAACCTTTCCCACCACTTCAACTTACTCGGCGGACTCAAAGTCTCACTCTCACTTACCCCTTCGTCCCCCCACCCCGCGATTATCCGAGCTAGGCACCAACACTCTCTCAACTGCGCCTCCCATCGCCACCTACAATGCGAATGAGCTCGCAATCGCAATAGCTTCGTAATAGGGAGTAAGAGAGAGAGTCGGAGAGGGAGACGGCGAGGGGAGAGAATAGTTGAAAAAAGTCAGTGGCCGAGCGGTGCACAAATTTCATATCGCCTGCCACGAATGGGCAAAAAGAAAATGAAGTGAAGTCTGCTCGGGCTGGGACGAGCACCTCTAGCCATTAAGAAAAAGAGCGGTCATCCTTCTGTCTAAGCCAATACAATCGATGTATCTTCGCGGACGCGTCAGTGCGATGTGCACGCACACACGCCCAAGCGCTCGGCTACTTATCTTTATGCAAGAAGGTTAACGAGACTCGACTGCTGCTTAGCATAACATCGTGGACCAGTTCTGCGGCGGGAGGAGCCGGATCGGCCGTAGCTTAGAGGTAGCGAGGGAGAGAGAGAGAGAGTGGTATATGGGAGTTGCACGTGGATGGGAGCGAGAGGTGGGGGGTTGAGGAGGGGGGTCCGTACAGGAAGGGCCTCGAAATGATTTGCACTGCGATTCGGAGCTGATATCGCCCGAGACATGAAATAGTGGGATATCGTTGGTCCGCGGATGCGCAACAGCGGCTGCGGCGGCGGCGGCGGCTGTTCTTTTGCCCTCCATGAATCAACGAAGGAGAAAATAGTCGAACGCATGCACCTTGATCTACTGTTGCGCGTCTGCGTGCGCACTTTTACTTATATGGTGATGTATTCAGAGCGCGCGCGCGCGCACTCATCTAGATATATCGGCTTATCTCCCCGGTGTTTACGCACGCACGCACGAGCCCGACACTCTCACTTCCTCTCTACCTCTCTCTCTCCCTTCCTCTCGCTCGCTCATCTCTCCTTTACCGCCCGCAGCCTTATTTCTCTCCATCGCTGTTTCCCTGGCGATCGCGCCGCCTTCCATGCGCTCCAGAAGCTGGTCCCTCTTGCGCTTCCCCTCCTCTACCTCATTCCATTATGCGCTACATTGTAAGAGTTGACGAACTGGGTAAATAGTTGGGTGGGGGGGGGGATAAGGAATGCGGCAGATAAGAGCGGGAGATTGTCGGAGGAAGGTAAGGGGCACTTGTTACGATTCGTTCGTAATTTCGTTCGGCTAATTTTATTTAGTGGCAGGAGCGAAAATAGATGCGCGCTCCTCCGTGGAAATCATTATGATTTAATGGGAGAGGATGGGAGGGAGGGTAAGTAATATTTTCTCGGCCTATATGAATATAATTAAAATTCAAATAAACGCCGGCGCATTGCTGTTACAATACAAATTAAACGAGCTCTGGTAATATATTCGCTGGCATTAGCACTTGGACAGCTCCCTCCCCCACTAATATGTATATATATATACATCTATTCATTTTCTAACGATATATCGGTTTGTCAATGGATTATTTATTGTGTGGGAATGCGATGATGGAAGAGCGAATTATTGGAGTGAATAAATTAATGAAGCATTTTAAATTGAAACGTTAAAAATGATGGACCGTGGCTTATTAGAAGAAGCCGAAAGTACGAAAGGAAATAATAATTTTCCCATTTATAACTCTTTCAAATGTATATATATATATATATATTACGGGAAATATTCAAAGCATTATTAATTTAAAAAGGTAAAGCCACTCGATTTAGCAGAAAATAGAACATTTTTTCTTTAATAAAATTGACGAAATTATGTGTATATTTGTACAAGCCGCTTCAGGAATTTTCTGTTCACTGAATCCGGATATATGTAGTGTACTTGATAATGCACACGCGCATATATATATACATATATATATTTATATTTATATTTATATTTATATATATATATATATATATAGGTGCGCGCGCGCGTGTATACATATGATACAAGTGAATGCCTGTATAATTTAAAAGTATAATAAAGCTAATAACTTGTGATCATTTTATAAAATAGTAATTACAAGGAAAAATTTATTTTTCTAATTGGAGCAGTTATAATAATAAATACGTTTTACGGTATGAATACTATTGATGGTAAATCCATTATGTTTTCTAAGGTTTAACATCGTAGGAATAAGTTGGCGACTAGATTTTTTCTTCTCGTCTTTTGTTTTTCTTTGTATTTCTTTTCGACATTCGCATTCATTCATTTGCCGATAATGAGCATATACATTTTAAATGTAAATGTTATCTGAAATGAAATAATTTGAATAATAATAATGTTTGTTATTGCATACTTGAAAATACCCTTGGCCACTAATAAATACGGAACATATGAAAATTTAATATATTATTTATTCATAATTAAAATACAAATATGTGATTTAGCAAGTTTTGTAATATCCGTATAACTAACTCAATACCTTAAATAAACATTATTTCGTAATGAAAATGCGTAAATTATATTTTTACTTCTCCATTACTTTCAGCAGACAGTTATTTGTTTTTATACACGGGAATAAATTAACGTCGAGATGATTATGTTAAATTTTCGTTTTATTTATAAAACGTTATACGAAACAGCTCTCTCTCTCTCTCTCTCTCTCTCTCTCTCTCTCTATATATATATATATATATATATATATACATATATATACATATATATATAGATTTGCATGTATGTATTTGTATGTATGTGTGTGTGGAAGTGGGTACGGAGGAAAATTCAGATATAATATTTTTAAAATTTCTTTAATCCAATAATTATATGCACACTTATTAATTATTTTGCCTCAAACAGAGCATCATTTTGCCATAAAATACTATAAAATAGAGATACCCTTTTAGCCTCAAGGCTATGCTCGTTATCCTGGAACTGAGTAGATAAAATATATTGCGTTACTTCATATTTTATTACGTAAAAATAATTGTTATATTTTGCTATAAATTTTTGAAAATTTATGGACGCGCATCTCCTCTCGGAGCGGTAATATGTATTTGCTTAATTCATAATAAAAGTCGGAATATATCTCATAGAAATCATCTATAATACACCACTTCGGTCCCCCTGCAGCGTTTGAACATTACCTGAATGCTTAATGAAGTCGTGTATTATATCGAACAATGCCTCGAACCATCGTTTCTTCGCTCCAAAGCCTTTTAAATCAACCTCATCTGGCGCCCTTCTTCCCTCAATCGAATACCCTGTATTCTATTTGTCTCGCTTTTCCTTTTACTCGGACGCCGCTTTGCATCTCTCACTCCCTCTCCCTCTCTCTCGGTTAGTCTCGATCGTTTTTCTACTCTTCCTTTTTCTCTCTCTCTCTCTTACTGCTCCTCCTCCATTTCCGTCCCCCCCGCCCCTACTAAACCCCGTCCGCCCTCCTCACGCACTCAACCTACGTCCATCTCTCTCTCTCTCTCTCTCTCTTTCGCTCTCTCTCTCTTCGCTCATCTGTACGTGCGTTATATACGGTAGCCTAGTCCGCCAAACTATTTGCGTGCTTAAAGCTGCGGCTGCGCTCGCCTGTCCGCGCTCTCACGTCGATTGTGCCGAGTAGCTTTTCTTCCCCTCCTCCTCCTCCTCCTTCGCCGCCTCCTCCTCCCCATTGTCCAATCGCGAGCACGGCAAAGTCGCGGTTGACCGCGAGCGCTCGCAAACTTAGGCTCAAATAAATAAAGTGGCGAGGGGCGACGCGGGGGGAGACGGAAAAATCGAATGCTCACTTTCGCGCGAAGCCCCTCGATCTTTCGACTCCCGAAGCTCACTCTTCCTCGTACGAATAACCGACGAGGGATCCGGCCGTCAGGTCTGTTACCATAATCGCCCTCCACGACCTCGTAACGTAAGTGGCCGAAACTGGCGGAGGCCGAGCAGCGGAGCGTAAGCTGAGAATCTCGTTTGCATTACAAGATTCGCGGCGGCCGCACGCGAAACCGCGACGCTTATGCGGCCGTGTTCCCGAAGCCCCCGGACTCATCCCCGGGGACGAGGATCCATCCTCGCTCGTAGCGTTTACGCGTAGCCAAGCTGCCGCTGCTGCTCCGCGTAATGGCTAAATTTACCAGGCACTCGCGCGTTTATCGCATAATTATATTGCCGCAACGATTCGACGTGCGGATTCGCGACGCGACGTCCCGAGCGCCCAACAAGAATAATGCTCGAACAAAGTATGCGCGTGTATGTTGCGAGGGGGGGCTCGCGTGTTCCGGCCGGCGATGCGTTTGTGTGCGCGCTTAGCATCAAACGAACCATCCAGCCATAAACGCAAGGACTCGTCTCTCTCTCGCTCGCTTGCTCGCTCCCCACACCCCCTTGCTCCCCCATCGCCGTGCCTCGTTCTCTCTCTCCCTCGGTACCCCCCTCGCCCGCCCCCCGCCCGCCCCGCTCCGTCCCCCTCCCCCCTCTATTTCTTCCTGTGCGCGAGAATGCC
>JAPYYT010003911.1:0-26428 GCA_030522565.1 Ceratosolen corneri | reverse complement strand
GGGACATCTGGCAATCATAAATATAAAAAACATTCAAAGCAAAAAGTAAAGAAACAATATTATTTAGGGATCCTCTTTTTTATATTCGGTTCTCGAACAAATGTGTTATATTTATTAAATAGCCTAAATATAGTGACAATTCGTTACATTATTTTATGTTGTTATATCGTTTTTTGATATTTTATTATCGATTACAAATTGTAGGCTGGAAATATGGAGGTACATGGTCACCGAGCCGTACTAGCAGCAGCATCTCCATATCTTTTCGAATTATTTAGCGTCGATAACCAAGGAAATAAAGAACAAATTATTACTTACAAACTAAGTGATGACATTGACAAAAAGGCGCTACAGAAGCTTATTGATTATGCATACACCTCAAGGTAAATTGACAAATAATTATATTAAATAATTTAATGGAAGAAAGAATGTTACATACTGTTAATTTAAAATATTTATTGCTATTATTAATGAAGTCTTTTAATACTTTATTACTTAAAACTATGTATTAAATAAATATATTTTTATTGTAAATAAAAGCATGATAAAATAATCAGTCTACTTTAGAATATTTCTTAAAAATTTAATATAATCTCATCAAAAACAATCAAGGTTATATAAATGAAAAGAAAAAATTTGAAATACAGAAAATGTGTAAGTCATAAAAGTCACTGATTATATAATAAATATATTATAACTAATATTTTTTGTTCTAAACATTACTTCAACAAAAGAGAAACTATTACTAGAAATTAAATCAAAATAGAAATAAATTTTGCATTAATTTAAAAGTATTAGTCTTTAAAAAAAATAATTTTTTAAAAGATAATCAATTTTAAAATATACATCAAGAGTTTTGAATAATCAAATCAATAATTAATTGTGTAAAGTTGTATTTAATTATATTTTAAGAAAACTAGTATTTTAAACTAATTTTATTACAAAACAATATCTAATTTATTAAGTTATATATGTATTTTATAAAAATATTAGAAATACTAAAATTATAAAATATTTTTTTATAATTAATACATTATATCGAATATTAATATAATGAAAAATAAATGATTTAAATTAAATTTCTTTTAAAAAATTAATTTATTGTAGGTTTTGAATTTTTGAAGAAGTGTTAATATTTAATAGATACAGTAAAACTAATAAAAATTTTATAAAAATATATGGATATATATATATATATGTATATAAATTCATAAATATATAGAAAAATACAAGAAAGTACATACAAATTAAGAAAAATTGAAGTTTTTCTTAAATTTAATAGTGTAATATCCATTCTATTCGTTTATTATATATTTTTATATTTTCTTACACTTTATTTTTTTTACTAGGGGCTTTTCCCTGATCCACGTGTAAACATTATAAATGTCTACAGGCTAGAGATAATGCCTACAGAGGTGAAATCAATCTATTTGGTGGCATTTTACCTGAAGATGGATCGAATAGCGTTGCAGTGTACGGCTCATCTGCTGGAATCACTAACTCCAGAATCTTGTTTGGACATACGTGCCATGCCCGGCATCATACAGAACGAGAATTTTGTTAAACAAGTTGATGCTTATATTAGACATAATGTAAGTAACCGCAATTCGACGATCAAGTTTATTACTATATTTACGCAACGTCAAATACCATTTATTAGATGAAGATCATTCGATTCACGGGGCAGATGTTACCTTTGAGAATTCTTAAAAAATGAGAATATATTTTTAATGTTGCAGAAACATAGATAGATATGTTTTTAATATTTATTTCATTTCAGTTGAATATTAAATTAAATTAAAATGTTACTTTAATATTTATAAATCTATAAAAGTTCGAGTAGATTTTGATCCTTAATTTTTTTAACACAAAATTGTGTAAATAGAGTAATGAATAATTATTTTATTTAATAATATTTATATTAAAACAATAAAAGAAACAATGGAATCTTGCAAAATAAAGTAATATATAAAGTTTACATTAGTCTTCATAAAAAATGTAAAATAAAATTCAGTTCGAAATATAGAAACTGCTATAATTTATACATCAAATATTTTTATATCAATGATTCGCTTCAAACGAATCAATCCCTCTCAATCCATCTCATCTAATACCCTCTCATCTCACATTATTTGAAATATTATTTTGCAGATTATATATTTAGATTCTGTTTTACCACATACATAGACATTTTCTTTAATTCATTATAATTTATATTTGTTTAGTTACAATATTTTATTTAATAGCTATCCTTCATTTTTCACATTTTCTTATTTTTGTTTATTTATATATCTCTTTGCGTGCGCGTGTGTGCATGTAAATTTTTTGTAAAAAATCTATAATATTTAAAGAAATAAATGAAACTATTATTATGAATAAACATTCAGATTATAAAAATTTCTTAAAATTTAAAGTGTATAAGCAGCAAATAAATATTATAAAGAACTTGTAAGAAAAAAAATATATATTTATACAAACATAAGTTCTTTTATTACTTTATTTTTTATAATACTCTCATTTTAATTTCTATATATTCATTATCATTAAATAAATTTTAATTTAACTTATTTACTATATATAAAATAATATATTAATATATATTTTATTTTTAAGGAAAAATAAATATATATATATTTATTTAATTTTAATATATTAAATGTAAGCAAATTTTGAATAAATTATTTTTAAAATGAAATTTATCAATAAATTAATGTAGTATATCATTAATAAACATTTTTTACGTTTCAATTCTACTCTCGAATCAAATTTCTGAAGAATGAAGTATTATGTTATGTTATGAAAATTTAATATTTTACACATCAAAGAATTATACAATTTATATTAATAATTTATATATATATATATACTTTCATACTTATTAATTTCAAATTATCACAAAATATTTTTACTTTAAATAAAGCATGTTTCTGCACCATTAAAATAATTTCTTGTAAGAATATCCATTGGTTCTCGTAACCGAGTCGCGAGTGCCTCCAGTACGTATTATGAAAACGAGTTCGCGTGACTCTAAAAATACTGCAATCATGAAGGGAAGCTTTTGCACCCTTGAGAGTCTCTTGACCGCCCCTCGCTCTGCCCCCACGACAGTTCGAAGCGATCTGCGGAAGTCCAGCCTTGTCCTTCCTGCCGAGTGTCAAGATTGAGGTGCTGTACCAAACTAGCCAGGAAATGAATCTTGTGAATGGTTCGAGTCTCTGCTGTCTTGTGCTTGATTGGATAAAGCGGTTCCTTGCTGATCAGGACAATGCAGGTGTTGAACAACTCACCGAGAAAACCTACCTTCTATACCTTGCCCTGGACAACAGCCTCCAGGACTGTACGGATCTGCCCTCTGGTGATGTCAGCGATACGGACATTGTACAGGATTATAAAAAGATGTCCCTTAAGTCGCAAGCTCAGAACAAGAATAGAAGAAAGGGCGTCTTACATCCAGCCAAGCCTAGAGTACTCATTTATAATAGAAATGTTGAGGACTACATAGAAGAACCACTTGAACCTGATTGGAGCATGATTGGCATTAATAAAGTAGGAGGTAATAAAGCCAAAATTTGTAATTTTCATTCATTCGAAATAATAAAAGCTTTTAAAATATCTGTCTTTGTACACATTTAAAATCAAATAATACTAAACTAAAATATTTTAGTTAATTGATTGTTTAGAGTTTTACTCCAATTGTAATTTTAATGGAAATGTTGAATTTTCAGTGATTGAATATAATGATGAGCTTTCACTTCTATCATACTTAATATTTAATTAAATATAATCTTTTATTTTTCGTTATAAATAAATTAAATATCTTTATATTAATTAACACTAATTAATTAAATATATTAATTAACACTAATCAAACAATAAATATATTAAAAATATTTTAAAAATTAAATTTATTGTAAGAATTCATTAAATTTAAATTTACTTTCATACATTATTTTTTCCTTCAATTTTTTTTAAGAATAATAGATATGAGCTATGACAAAATTATTGTACAATTAAAAATTTTATTTTTGAAAAATAATTTTAATAAATATAAGTAAATAAATATAAAAAAGCAATTTACACAGCATGATTGAATTTATTAATAATATAATCTTATCCAATATCCACTAGAGCATACATTTCTGGCTATTGTAACTTTGAGTGGACGCCTAGCGAAGCTATCCGTTTTACTTCGACTAAACGCACCATCGTTCGTAGAACCTCAGGATAATTGCAACAGGATTCCGGAAGATCAACGCAGTTCAAGCAGCGAACCCGACCTTTATTGTGCTCTTCCCACTATGAAGGCTGGCAAATGCTCGGTGGGTTGTGCTGAGTTTAATGGTTCCTTACTTGTTTGTGGCGGATATGATCGAATCGAATGCCTCAAATCAGTGGACAAATACATACCCGAGACGAATACATGGGAGGTATTGGCTGCTATGAAGGAAGCTAGGGGTAGGTTCGGGATTGCTGTTGTTAATAATAAAGTCTACGCCATTGGTGGTTCTAATGGCATCACCGAATTGGCGACCGTGGAGGTGTTTGAGCCTGAGAATGGGAAGTGGAAAGCCATTGCCAGTTTACCTCTAGCGAGGTCTAACTCAGGTGTCTGCGCCTTAGGCACCAAGATTTATTGCATTGGAGGCTGGAACGGACAGGTTTATTCTTACTTTTATTTATTTACTTCCATTGTTTTATATTTTTTTATAACTGTAAACAGATTTATTTTTTGAATTATATATTTATCAATATTTTAGTACAGATTAATACAAATTCATGGCATGATAACTTTAATTTCAGAATTAATTAAATTGAAATTAAATTTAAAAAATTGAATGAATAGCATAAAATAAGTACATTTAGTATGTTGATTAAATCAATCAAATATTTAAAAGATATTTAATTTTTAATATTTAATATTTACAATCACAGTAAATCTGTTGACATTTCTAATGGTGCTTAAGAATGTAAATTTTAGATGTCAAATATTTATTTGAAATAGTCGTTATTAAATCTCCAATTAGAAATTATTCTGTTGGTGTCATTTTGTTTTTATATTTTAATTCTTGTTCTATTATTTATGACTTTTAATATACCTATAATTGTTCGTTGTAATTTATTAAACACTGAAAAGCTTTAAAATGTTATAAGAAATAAAAATATTATGTTTCAATATTTATTGTTTTACTATTAATTTGTAAACTTAAAAATACTTATATAATCCTAATAATACTTTTTGACCTCAAAAATAGAGAACTGTGTTTCAATCAAATAAACCTCATCTTCATTATAACCGAAATTTAAAAAACTCAATAGCTTTTTTCCTAAATCTTTTTATGTGTAGAGATTTTAATCCTTGTTAGGATATGGTAATTTTTTTTCTATAAGCACCACTTTGGTTTCCATATTTTCTATAAAATTTTTTTTAACTTTTAGTAAGGACACCAAGTGATAGAAAAAATGAATACTGTCAATGTATCAATGATTTAATAATATATCTTGGATTGTAAGATTTATTTTCTTAATTGAAACCTCGTAGTGTTGAAAATCATTTATAAATTGTATTTAAAATTAAATAATTATTTGTGTTGTTTAAATGGTATATGTGCTTAACGTCATCAAATTCTTTACAAAGTTCTTTGATTTTTCTTCACATTTATTTATTGTTACAATTTGAATATTTATGCTAATAATATCAAGTAGGGCTACTAAAATCGAAAAAGAATGTGCAATCTGTTGAATATTGAAAATCATTAAGCAATAATCCTGATAATTTTTTTATCGAATAGTTAAAAACAATTCGAAATGTAGTTGTGATACTTTTTCTGAAAAACAACATACTGAGGTAGGTAAAAATGTAAATTATGTAGAATTAGAAAATCTGATTGTATCTCAAGTTTCTGTAATTCTCCATAAATTAGTAGTATTTTTTAAATCCTGTTTTTTGATAATTAACTTTTTATTGAGATTAATTTTTTTTTATTCTTCTGATTTATTAAGATGTATCATATTATATTGGAGAGTGTTTTCAGAACAAATTGTTCATTAATTTTAATGCTATATAGAAAAATATTTCTCTATAATACCTTTTATATTTTGTTCCTATTCTCGATTTTGAATAATAATATATAATTTTAAGTTTGTTTAATTGGTCTCATTTAGATTAGATCAAGCATAAGTTTTTCAGATGAAATAAATCTTATATTTTTATAAAAAAAAATTAAAAATTTCGTCTAAAAATATTTGTCCAATGAATAATTTGAAAAAGTGAAATACATGTAATTTAAAGTCAATAAGGCAATTACAGTTACGATCGTATTTATAATTGATAAAATAATTAAATGTCTGAGATGAAATTTTTATATTGTACAACACAGTACAATTAATCAGTCTTGTTTATTTATAATTTTTATTATGGTATGTGCTGAAATCCAATATCCAAAAGTATAAATTACTTACATTATTTCTAATTTTTTTAGGTACATAAATTTTGATCATTGTTTGCACAATTAATTTTTTTCCATAAAAATAAGATAATTTTTGTATACTGGATTATGTTAAAGTATCCTTTTTTATGTGAAAGCATTATTTACTATGTAAAGAATAATAACTTTTTCCCCACTTGTATGACATGCTGCAAAGCTGCTGAATTTTATGTACACATAATGCATCGAACATATTAAAGTTAGAAAATTTACATAAAAAGTGTCAGATTAAACATGGAATTTTATATTAATTCTTAATTCTGTTAATTATATTTTTAAGTTATATGTGTCAATACAGTTTTTAAAGAATGTTTATGAGATTCTCTAAAATTAATATACATAATAATTGAACTATGGAAGCGAATAGTTTTATTTAATTAATGAATATATTAATATTATGTTTAAATATACAAATTTACCATTAAATATTATTAAAACTAGTAGATAAATTGTAGTGTTACGTAAGAATTGACGTAATCCTTTATGTGATTTGCGCAATGAAACAGTATATTAAAGGGGTATATGAATGTAATAATAATAATAATAATACGTACAAGCCTTTTTATATATATCTTTTAAATATTTGCTATATAATTACATAATTATTAATTAGATATTGTTATCGTCAATTAAGTATATAAAGTATATAAAATATTTCAAAATCTAATTACAATCTAACTAATAATTATCTAACTATATTAACACAGGTTGTTTCTTCTTGAATTATAGCGCTCTACCAATACTTAAGTTATTATTTTCTAAATTCTTCCTTTCTATAAAATTTTGCGTAACGATTTCTTAATGTTGTCGATTGTAATTTTTATCGTCGATAGTATTCAATACAATATCATTTAATTTTTAATTCAATAAAAAAAAAGTGAATTACTCTATATTTTATTAGTAACTATTTCATCTACTCTTGGCAAAAAACTTTTAGTTCATTTAGTATTCAGTTAAGATTGGTTAATGTCGAAATTTTGTCTTATTTGGATCTAAATAAACGTGTTTGATATATAGCTTCACTTATAGAAATGTAAGGTTGCAATTTTTATTTTTACAAAATTTACAAAAATTTGATTTAATTATCCAAATTATCATTGTTATGACTTGATATAATGGAGATGAAAAATGCAGTGAAGAATTTCCTGTTACGTATATAGCTGATGCAATATTTAATTATTTTAATTGCTTAGAAAAAGCTTCAGCTCCCAAAGAATATATAACATCGCATATATTGACTAAATATAAATGTTTAAAAAATATATAAAAAATTTTAATAATTCTTTAATTCAATGAGCTCAGTTAATATTCTCAAAATAAATACGCAATAGAAGATACTATAAATACAAATATTTTACAGGCTGGTATAAAACAGTGCGATATTTTAAATCCGGAAAATGGTGTCTGGTCAAGCATAGAGTCGCTTAAGATCGGCCGTTATCAAGCAGGTGTATGTGCTTATGATAATAAAATCTTTGCTGCTGGAGGTTGTGACTCCTGGAACTGCCTGAATTCTGTAGAAATTTATGATCCAAAGACAAACACATGGATCATGGGATCATCTCTAATTACTGCCAGACGTGGTTGCGGCTTAGCTGTTTTCAATGGTAGACTATATGCCGTGGGTGGAACTACGGGAACTCATAGCTTGACCAGTACGGAGATTTACGATACTTCAGAGCAGGATTGGATACCTGGACCAAGTATGTCTACTCCACGCGCCAATGTTGCTATTGCTGTTGTTGGAGACAGGCGAGTTTTTCATTATTACTTTCCTATGCATTTTAAAAAATTATATATGAAATTATTAGTACGCGTGTAATAAAAATTTAATCGAAAAATAAAATATTCCTTCAAATTACATTTAAATTATTTTGTTCTTATATAGAAAATTGATTTGGAAACATTTTTATATGCAATTTAATAATATATTTAACAATATATTAAAACAAATATTATAAACATTTAATACATCTCATAAGAGATATAATAAGAATATTAAATAGACCAAATAATTTGCAATATCATTTAAATATAATTATGATTTTTTGCAACTATTTTCATTTATTTTTTAATATTTTGAAGCAATTATACAAATAATAATTAATGATTTAAAAAAAACATTTTAATATATCATATTGCTATTATTCAAAAAGATTCAATTATATAAAATATTTCATTCTATTAAATAAAGTTTGAAATACTTTGTTATTTCAAGCACTTTCATATTAATAATTCTCTCCAAACATTAAATTTATTATATGAATTCGAAAGTATCTCAGATAAGTAAAAAGTATTAGATGATTACTTCAAATATAGATCTTCTAATTTAATCATCTAGCATTGATTTAAAAGTAACATGTTACTTTTAATTTATCATTATTTTATTATTTTATCAAAATTTAATTAATTATTTAAGATAAACAAATATATATCCACACAATTTTTTGAAATAAAATATTAATAAACTGTTATTAAGAAAATTTTTTAAATGACTAATACCTATTTTACAATAAATTTTTTAAAAATTTTGAAGAAAAATATAAACATTTGTAATAATAAATGGAAACAAACTTATAAAACCAGTATTTTATTTTTTTAAATTATCGTTGTTTTATGAACATAAATATTATGAAAGATTAAAAATTTTATTTAATAATTTGAAATATACAAATGTATTTCAATTATTATTTTCAAGAAAATTAAATTTTTTAGAAATATATTGCCATATTAGATGTTTGAATGTTAGATGCCATATTGATCTTAATTAATATCAATGAGAAAATGAGATTTTTTAAATTTAAATAATTTTCAATATGAAAAATCAGCTAATCTTTTTTTATTTCGGTAAATTATATAAAATGTATAACTTACCAATAATTTTATAGATTGTATGCAGTCGGAGGTTTTTCTGGTAAAAACTTCTTGAACTCTATCGAATACTTAGATATACATACCAACGAATGGACTATGTTCATTCCAAAAACAGATGGCATAAAAACTCCAAATCCGGAATATAATATGGAATCAAATGCTAACGACAACAAGAAAGACTTGTGTCAATTACCAGATAACAATCAACAGTTCGATAATGCAAATTCTGAAATTGGATGAAATACTATTTTCATAATTAATATTTTATTGTTTTATTCAGTGAAATTCCATGATTATCTGTTATAATTTAAATAGTAAAAATTTAAGTGCAATTTTAATGTATCGGGCGAACGATAGAAAGAAATGTTCTTTTTTCAGATTACATTTGGATATTTTTTTACAAATTAAAATTTTTAAGATCCTGGATACTTATATTTTTATAGATTTTTAAATTATGTACAATAACAGATAACGGTCACTAGAGTGTTAAATCTACTTTCAGTGTATTTCCTTTTCAAGAAATGTTGAAAATTAATTTTTCGATTATAAATTGAGCTGCTTCTCGAAAAATAATCAATAATATATTTACTCCACAGTATTTTTTATTGTACATTAATATTTCTATTTTTAATTTTCAAATACAATTTAAAAAATAATTATTACCATATGAAGAAAATTGTGAACCATTTTCAATATGATTCTTCTGAAGATCTCTGAGTAAACTATTTTGATAAAAATAATTAATCTCAACAAACTGTTCTTAAAAATTTATTTGAATTCTTATATTCAATAATTACATTAGTCAGTTTTAAGATAAGTTCTGTAGGTAACTTTCTGTTTAATCGCCTATATTCCTTTATCGTTTTAGATACCTTTAACGATAATTTAAATAAAAATAAATTAACATAAATTTATTTATGTGTTTTACAAGTTATTATACAAAAAATAAATGCCTGTTTTTAAAATGCAAAATCTGCATAAAAAATAATCAATATTTAATATCTCAATCGTTAGTAACATTTTTATAATAAATTTAGAATTTAAAATATTTTTATTTTTATATTATATTTATTTTAAATTTGAAAAAAACATACTGTAAAAATAATGAATATCTGTATCTAACATAATTTTTAATTACAAAATAATAATAATACAAAATTTAACATTTACAAAATCAAACTGCAATTTAACTTTGAATAAAATACTTCTGATGTTTTATAAAATAAATAAATAAAAAAATAGTATCAAAAAAACTATATTGTCTACTAACGAAAAAAACCATACAGAATAATACCATGTAAAACTCTAGGAATAGAATCCATATATAATTTTATAACAATCAAAAAATTAATTAAATTGAACATTTTTTAAAACATAATATACTGTTACAAATTTCAATATTTTTCTGTGAGTGACTAGGCTTTTTGAAAAAACAATTATTAAATATGTAAAAATGAACTGAAAAATGAATGAAGAATAAAATAACAAATTGATAAATGTAAGTTGTAAAATAATAAGTCTTTATTCATATATAAAAATTCTAAAACACCATTTTACTAATATTTTTTTAAATATGTACAACATAGTATGGATGTGAATGTGTTGTGAAATAAATTGATTTTGCAAACAATTCAGTATTTGCATAAAACTATATATGTTAGAAAATTAAATATTATCGATGAAATGTATTTTTATATTTATTATTTCATATATAAAATAATTAATAATTAAAATATTTTGAACAATAATATATATTTCTTAATTTAATTAATAAATTTCTATTACTTTCTACAAATTATTGTTATACAGTTACAGAAAGAATATTACATTTTATTATATAATAAAATAAAACTAAGTGTATCATCATTTTTTCTTAAAATCTTGCTTCTAAAAAAATTAAAAAAATTTGTAATGTAATTCATTGAATACATTTTATTTATATTTACTGCTTAATTTATTTGAAATAAAATTTAATTATAGTTATACATTTGAATAGATAGTAATAAACAATTATTTCTTATTTATATACCTGTTGTAATAATACATATTTTCTCAATTATAATTTAAGTAAATAGTCGAAATTTTAGATTTGGGCATTAATATAAAAAAATATTTTATTTACGTAATCGATATAAATAACCCTTTATTATAGAATAACAAATTATATATATTTATAATTATGGATACTTAACGTCATTTATAAAAAATATTTGACAAGAGAAAATAAACAAAATATAACTTGTTCATAAAAAGATGTTTCATATTTTAATAAAAATTCATACCGATTTTTATATTATATAATTTTAACGATACAAAATTCGATAAGCATCATTTTTTAAATGTATTGTTTATACTTATAAATTGAAATATACATATCTAATATGGCAAATTTATTAAAGTTTTTTGTAAATTGGAAAATTTAAAAAATTTTTTTAATACCAGAAAAACTTCTTGTTGCATTTTATGAAATACTTATGGATATAAACTTTTAGATACATAAATCATTTTTGAAAATCGGTACAGATCACTTTTAACTAAATAATTATATAGAATAGTTTTTAATATAGTTTATTAAAATTGAAACAGCTTTTTTATACTTCTCCATTTAGGAGTTTTTTGTCATATAAGAACTCTCCTAAAGGTCCATGTGACTCCATCATTTTACCCAATGTTGAAATCTTTCCTGCTAGGTCTCTTTGACCCATATACTGTTCTTCTAGAAATTCACCAGTCAGGTAATCTACCAACTAAAATAAAAAAATTATTATTGATATTTCATATTTTAAATATATGAAATCTAAATAACTATTGAATTAATAATTTAATTAATTAATTTCAATAAAAAAATTCATAAAAGTTAAAATTCTTTTATTTTATTATAAACTTTCTTGATAATAATTAAAATATCATTGTTCTTAGATATATTCTTAAACGATCTTTTTTAAAACTTGTTTAAATATTTAAAATAGTTATACTATAAAAATAAAAGTAATTTATATATTAATTTTGTTAAAGATTTATATAATTATTTTAATTAATTAATTAAAATAAAACAATTTTTAGAATTTTATATCCAAAATAGTATACTTAATAAAAAAAATTTGAAATAGATTTATTTAATATTTAATAATCAGTTATCTTTTAGTTAAAAAATTATATCATTTGAAAAAAAAATAAAAAAATTATCGACAGTACTCACATGATAATCATTGAAAGGAATGTCTTTTGGTGTTTCACAAGTTTCGATAATCTCACGAATATTTCTAGTTACTTGCGTTTCTAATTGCAGGGCATCTGTGAGAGCATGCACACCATTTTCCCATTGTGTCCCAATAGATGGCAGTGGGAACTTGAGAAGACTGCTTACATCACTCGTCAACTGTCCGCGCATAAGCAAATATTCGATGACCTTAATTGCGTGTGTACGTTCTTCATTTGCACTTTTAATGAAAAACATACTGAATCCTGGACGATTGACCGTATCACGGGCAAAATGTGCACCCTGAATGAAATCACAATGTTTTTTTTTTTTTTGTAATAAACTACATTAATTTTATAAAAAAAAAATAGTTTATAAATATGACTTGATATTTTTAAAAATTTGATATCCATTGCAAAAACGAATTAATGAACTATACATTTTATATTAAAATAACATAATATACAACTAATATTACGTAGATACCTAAATATTTTATAAATCTAGTAAAAAAAATATATATATTTTATTACAATCAAATAATTTTCGGCAATATAATAACTTTTTACCATGGCAAGATATGTCATGGCTGCCTGTATTTCAACTTTTACTTGTGCTTCAAGAATTTTTATACACGGAGCGACCATGTCCCGCCATTCTTTTGGAATTTTGGCAGGTTTTGTAGTACCTGAAATACGGTTTATCCATATTGGTAATTACTTTAATGAAATAAAATAAAAAAGATAATTATGTTATTAACATATTATAATTTTCTTTAATTACTTAATGAAAATAAATATTTTTAATTAAATGACGATTGCAAAAACAAAATAAAAAATAGGTAATTGTTGGAATTTTTATTTCATGTTTGTTACTTGTTTTTAAAGATTAAAATTCTATTAAAAAATGCGTACAAGATTATAAATGTACTAAAATATTATCAGTGACAAGCAATGATAAGTTAAATTTATTTCTTTTTGAACCATTTTTATAATTCCTTCATATTATATCATGATGTATGCCCAGATAAAAGCTTGAATATCTAAGAAATTGTATTTATGATAAAATCTTATCTATTCATTAATATCCAATTATAAAAAGCTTAGAATAAACATTTTTATCAAATTATAAAAAAGATTTATATAAATTAAAAAGAGTAATCATATACACGCAACAAAATAAATTATTTTAAATAACTTCAATGTGTTAAAGATTAATTTAATATCAACTCAATCTATAAATTATTAAATAATCAAAAGTAAGAGATATTTTTCTTAACAATATATAGATTATTGTAAAAATTTCTAAAAATTAATTTTTATAACAGCCTAATTAATTATCTATTCATAAATAATTTTGTTATTCTTTTTTAATTAGAAATACTGAATCAAATTAAATATTTATAGTTTGTAAAAAGTTAATATAACTAACAAATAACATTTCTCAAATATAAAAATTTTAACATATTTTTAAAAATTAAGTACGTTAATATAACAAACTAATAACCTATGAATCTTATAAATATCTTTATATTGTTTTCATTTGCATATAGTACAATAATTAAATTTATTTAGATACTGATTTAATTACAATTATAAACATTATCGGTGGTGATAAAAGATTTTATATTAGATTTCTAATCTACAGTGATATTAATTTTACAGTTGTACAAAGTTGTAAAAATAGAAAATTTTTTTTCATTATTAATACACTTCATTATTTACAATTTTATGTATAAAAGTTTAATATAAGTAAAGATATATATAATTTATACTTTTGATATATTAATATAACTTAATTTGTTAAAAATTAAAAACTAATTATTTTTAGAATTATTATACATAATATTTACAACAATAAAAATAAAAAATATCACTAATAAATCTTTGAAGATAATTAATTATTAAAATGGTAAATAATATAACATTAATAATTATATAAGAATAGCATAGATACTAATCATTAAATCCAATTAATTAGGTACAAAATATTTGAATAAATAATAGCGAAGAATAACCAATTAGATAGTAATAATTTAAACAGTATTTTAAATCATATTTTATAAATAAAAAGATCTTTTAATAAATTCAAGGTTATTTAAAAAAAAACACTAAATTCTTTGTGTTTTAATACTAGTTTTTTTTTATAATTACATAAAATTGACTCGTTAAATCGGAATATAAACTTATAGAATCTTTAAGAATTAAAAATATTTTTAATTACGTCCAATGTTTATATATCTATAACAATACTCACATTTGAGATTGTCAGACGTACAAATGCCAACGCATGACAATGTAAGTATAAAAACGTTAAACAGCTTCATAACGTAGATTAATATTATATTTTTGTCGTTCACAAAATAAAATAAAGTATAGAGAATCTCAAAGCTTAATATCTAACTCGTTACAAAGCAACCTTTATACACACTGGTATAGAAGGCTAACTTCTAACGTCTTTCAAAGTACTCTTACGGATGTAAAGCAGCTTATGATTTTTCAAACTCAACTACTCAATTCAAATAACTTTGTGTTTGGTCATTGGCCACTTGATATATAATAATTTTTAATAAATATAATATAATACGTATTCAAACGACGTGATTATCATCAATCGTGACTGTTCGTTCTTTACTTGTAGTCTTTATAGTTCGTTGTTGTATTGCTACCACAGAAAAGATATTTATGCATGCAGAAGGGGAAACACATTTGAGGAATCGTACACGCCTGACCCCTTCAGGGGCAAGAGGGTAAGATTGCTGAAATATTCGTCGCAATTAGTATTTCCGGCGTTGCCACGTTTGTGTACTATATAGTGAGTGTATTTTACTATGTACTGTTACATTATTACGAATATGAAACTGGTCGGTTTCAGAATTTTTGCTTTATTCTAATATAATATAAGATATTAATATTTTATAAAAAAAATTTGACAAATTATTTCACAAATTTGTGGACATATTTACAATATTAATATATTTTTATTTGATGTATATTATTTAAAAATATAATGTTCAATTAGAATGTTTGATTAAAATACATTTTATATGGTTACATGTTTTAATGCATAGTACAGTTTAACATTGATAATTGCGATTAATTCAGTTATACATTTCATTAAAGAAATATATTAACAAGCAAAATAAATCTTTTAAATAATTTAATGAGGCATCGAAATTCTACAATCAAAACATTATTATATAGACAACAATATATTACTTATAAATATATTTTCTAACGCGATATATGTTTATACTATGCAATATAAATGTTCAAAGTAGATATTTTTAATTATCTACTACTTTTAAATATTTTTAAATATCTACTTTGTTAAACAATATAAATATAAAAATAATATAAAATTAAAAAACAATATAATAACATAAACTTTTTATTACAAACAATTAAAATTCATCTAACATAAACTAATAAAATGTATATAATAAAAAGAGTCACATATTCAATTTTTATTAGTACTACTATTAATTTAATTTAAAAATGAAATTAATTTTTTTATATTTTTTTATAAATTTGATGTATAAATTTTATAGGTATGTTAAAATTGTTTAAAAAATTTAAATAATTCTATAAAATATACATAAAAATTACATGAATATTGGACTACTTTATAGATACTTTATATCTTAATATCGTTTACTTTTTTTATAAATAAGTTCAAATTACTTTTGATAAGTTATTATTAGAAATATATTTATATATACTACACATTCATACATTTGGAAATATTCATTTAGAAATGAAAATTAGAATTAAGAATTAATATATTTTATATAAGTTCAATAAATTATTTATATATGCTTGCTTATATATTTCATTATAATTTATAAATTTATTGAATAATAACGTTAAAAGCAAATATATTATTTAAATAATAATTTATATTAAATAATATTTAATATTATTATTTAAATTTAATTTATTCGAGCTTATTAAAAATAATTTATAATCTATCTGTTTTTAGAATAATTGCTACTGTATCGTTACAAATATACAGTAAATAAAGCTGTTTAACAAAAATATTTAAATTAAAATCGCGTTTAATAATCTGATTTGCATTTAATCAATTATTAATAAGACAAATGCATCTTATTTGAATTTCATAAACATAAATAAATAACGTATTTAATTATATTTGAATTACAATATATTTAAAATTTTGAGGAAGTCAATTTGAATCTTACAACATTTTTTTATTATTTAAAAGCTAATTTAACGTTCTAATCAATAGATAATATAATCAAGAATATATTTCTAAAATTACAAAATCCAAATTAATACATTGTTTAAAATATAGAATTAAGAACAAGAAAGTGTAAATAAGAATTATATCATAACCATCATATTAAAAGCATTTTTTCATTTTTCTATTAATATTAAAGCATTTACAAAACTATTTCAAAACTATTTAATGATTTTCTTTAGTTTGCACATGGCAGTATAAAAACTAAAATATTTTTTTATTTAATTAAAAATATCTTTAATTAAAATATATGTTATTCGTGATTTATATATTTTTAAACAAATTAATCCTATAAAATTTTTAATATTAATTAAAAAATTTAAAATTCGAAAACGTATTTTACCTGCTTAATTATTAAATATTATTTAGTAATATTTTTTATTGATATTTTATTACTAATTCAATTCTGATTTTTAATACTATAATTTAAACTTTTAAATCGAATTATTATAAAAATGAAAAATTCAATTCACAAAAAATTTTAAATTCAAGGTTGTGTTCAATTATCCAATTTATATTTATAAAACATTTTAAACTAAAATTTTAAACTTTAAAACTATTTTCTTGTATAATTGATTTATTAATTAATGTAAAAAAGAAGAAATAATTAATTTGACCTTCTACATGAATTGCTTCTTAAAACCTAAGGTTAATACAAAATATTTAGTTTTAATAATTATCAGTATCATTTAAAATTAAATAAAAATATATAAAATTTTATATAACATTGTATAATACAATTTGTATTAAAATATTAAATTTTACTGAATACTAGTAATATTGGATTTAAATTATACGATTATTATTTAATGTTAACTCTTAAATGCTTAGATAAGTTTTAAGTATCATATAATTCACAAAGAATAATTTTTAAAATATACTTAAGTAAACCATAATTTAATTTCCAACTAATTTTATAAAATTATTTATAACACAGTATGAAATTAGGAAATAAACGATAGGCGTTTAATGAACAATTATTAATTACAGAAAGTATAAGTATTAAATGGTATGTAGAATAAGTCGGTATGTAGAATTAAATCAGTAAACATTCCATCAATTAGATTATTGAAGAATTACGATTATCACAAATAGATATCAATTGTATTTATTTCTACATAAAAAAATACTGAAACTATATATTAAATGATAATTCAAATCTTAAAATATCCAGCACCATGTTCATAATTAAATATCATTCTATGATATCAAATAATTATAATGATAAAGAGCGTAAATAAATTCGACAACCTCGCATTATAACGCATGCGCAAATATTAATTTAACAACTATTGTAAATCCCCTCTTAAAGTGTGATTTCAATAATATGCAGCAGCAGCACAATCGGACTGTTAAGCTTTTTCATTGTTTAAGTCATTGTAGAAACGAGAATATACGGGATACGAACTTATCTTTATAATTAGGTAAGTATTTTTTAAAATCTATTAATAAAAATGTTTGTATATTAATTATTTTTTATTTAAATTTAAAAAAATTATGAAATAGTATAAAATAAATGTTCGATGCGTACTATACAGTTCCTTAATTTGTGTCTGACTATTCATATTACGTCACCAACACATGAGAAAGAGGAAAATATTCACTGGTCGATTGTGCTCGATAAAGTTTTTTTATGAAGATACAATGATTCAACGAAGTAATTGATTGTACATACATAATGCATCATACAAACTAAAAAAATTTTATTTGACATTAAATCATTAAAAAATTGTATTCAGTTTCATAATAAATCAATTCTTTCAAAATTTATTTAAAATTTTCACTTGATTCTATAAGTGATTGTAATTAAATAATATTTGCTTTTTATATATACAATATTAAATACTTACATTCATTTTTATTCTTACTAATATATTGGTAATTATATAGTTCTCATAAAATTATATATTATAATAATGTATTAAAGGTATAATAATATAGTATAAATAATTTTAAATTATATTAGAAAATATTTTAAAACAACATATAATTATAATATATTGAACCTGATTAAAATACCTATTTTTATCTAATTAACTTATATAATCATTAATGTTAGTGTTGATTCAAATTTTTTATCATTTAAAATAAAAAGTAAAATATATTTGTAAATAAAATATATTTGTAAATAAAATAATGTTATTTGAAGTTATATATATATATACATTAAAAAACCTGTTTTATCTAATTTGTACACAATTCAAGAAAAACTTTTGATATTCATAATTAATTTCATATAATTTATCTAAATATTTTAATTTATTAGCTATTGAAATATTTTAATATAATAAATTAACTATAATTTAATTTGATATTTGATTTTTCTCGTAAATTTATCAATTGGTACACATTTAATTATATATATCTATTTTAATAAAAAGAAATAATACATCAAAATTTTATTCTATTTGCAGCAAACATGTTTGTATTAGGAGTTTTATATGCTTTATTAATTACTACTTCAGCAGAATTTTGTTATAAAGATGTTGAGAATTCATGTAGCCCAAAACTTACATCAGTATTATCAGGTATTATTAAATAGAATAAAACATGTTTTTAATAACATAAAATATATATAATTATAATTATGTTTATGAAAATATATAATTATAATTAATATAAATATAAATATAATTATAATTATGAAAACTATGTAATGAAATTTTATATCTTTGTTTTAAATATATAATTATGTATCTGTATACATAAATTAAAATTTTTAATTATATAGATGATTCGACATTGTCAAATTGTAATGCAAAATATGGAGGTATTGATTCCATGCAAATTGAACTTCAAGCTTATGCTAATGGCCATATAGAGACTAGCTTTGAATTTTTATTAATGTCAACTCATTTTGGAAATTATGAATCTAATAGAGTTGGATTCAAAAAATTTTATAGAAAATTATCAGATAGTGCTTGGGAGAAATCTATTGATTTAATTAAATATATTACTAAAAGAGGTGGCAGTATGAACTTTAATCAGCTTCCACATTTTAAAAAGAATGTACGTATAAATAATTATTTCAAGAGTAAAATGTGTATTCTAAATTTATGCCTTTATTATTTATAATGTCAGATATTACTATTAAAAAATATTATAATAAAAAACTATTATATTTAAAATAATACTAATATATACATTCTACAAAAAAGATTAAATTATATTTAAAAAAAAATTTCTATTTTAATATGATGAAATTACAAATCAATATTTTATTTAATTTAAAAATTTCTATCTTCAATTAATGTACATTCGTATTAAATAGTTTAATTAAATTTTCTTCTATTATTATTTATGAAAGCATTTGTAACTATTATTGTTGTATTATTATTTAACTTCCTAGATAATTTATTTTATTTTATATAACTATTAAACTGTAGTCTTATTGAAATATAAAATTTTCGTATAAAAGTATACCAAAATTGAATTTCTTTGGACATTTATTATTTTAATTTCTAAACAATATATTATATTCTTTTTTATTAATAATTAAAAGTTTTAATTACAAATTTTTTTATATTATATTCTTTATATATATATATATATATATATATAATTATAATTTTATATTTAAATAAGTTATATATTTATAAATTTATTATATATATTTATAATTATAAATTTTTTATTTAGATAAAGAAAATAATTACTTAATGTAAAAAAAAATTATATAATTCTTGTTTATTTATTTTAATTAAATCATTATACTATTGATGAAGATATTAAATGATTTTCATTTTAGGAGAAAGATTCCCATGTCCTTGAATTAACTGAGTTGCATAGTCTTGCTAAAGCTCTTGATTCACAAAAACAATTAGCTGCTGAAGCGCTTCGTCTGCATATCCAAGCAAAAAAATATCAAGATGCTGCAATAGCTCACTATCTTGAAGAAAAGTTCTTGGAATCTCAATCTGATGTAGTACGCATATTGGCTGGACACACATCTGACCTTAAAAATATGCTTGATCGTGATGCATCAGTTGCCATCTTTTTATTTGATGAGTACCTTCAGAAGATTGTAAATTTTTAGCAAAATTCTTTTTTTTTTTAAATAATTATTCTATTTTTAAGAGTTTTCAAATTTATTAAATTAAAAGAACATGTAATATACAAATGTACAGAGGAGTAAGTTTTTGGTATAAAAATTTATTAAAAATACAAAGTAAATTATATTACTAAACTACTTATTCGCAAGTTGGAATTTTTTAGTTAGTTTTGCTGTATTAATTTATTAATTAAAATTATTATAAATAGATTTTTTTAATACAATTGTAGATAATTATATAAATTATTTATGATTTCTTTTGTTTTTTTTTTAAACAAAAGGCATGTATTTTAATTATTATTGATTTTGTACCGACACTTACAACTCTATTAAAATTTTGTATTGTACACTGAAAAATCTAAAAAATGATTATTAAATATAAACTGTAACATTTTAAGACAGTTAATATAAAAAATCTATCAACAATATTCTTAGGTTTAAAAACAAGTTTAATAAAAATGTTAAAATAAAAGGTAAGTATCAAAAAATTTTTCAAGTGTTATCGAACATGTTATTTTCATTATAAAATTATGTAATCTAAAATTCAATATAAAAATGAAACAAGTGTACACTCAAGTTATAAAACCTAACCATTTCTACTGCATGCATGATGCTATGTTATTTGATGTATTTATATAATTTATATAAACATTTAATTGCATCGACAGAAGGAATCACATATTTAAAATAAATAAGTGATTAACATTTAGTTTTTGAAATTTTTTTAATTCTAATTTCGTTTATTTCTTTTCGTGTATATTTAATTAAAAATATTTATAATTGAAAATAATATCGATGAAAATCTTCAAATTATTTGATTCTATGTATGTATAAAAAACTAATTTACGAAAATTCTGTAATAATTCTATGTATCATACTTAGTGCCAACAATAATAATATAATCCATCTTGTCTCATTATTTAATATTATCTATAAATAAATTGTCCATATTGATTTTATTATTGACATATCAAGTATAGAAATACTAAATATTTTTAAAAAGTAAAAATATTCATTATACATTCGTTTTATCCAATATCAGATGTTATATCATTCCAATCTTTAAATAAATAGAAATTTTATATTTCAATAAATGCATAGTTATTTTTTTATATTTGGGTAAAAGTAACTATTTATAGGTCCTTAAACATTTATAATAACACATCATTTAGTTGTAATTAATAAATTAGTTATTTTATATTTTTAGTAAAATGTTTGAAACAACAGATTTTAATTTAACTTTAGCGACTTGAAAAGAACAAAATAACTAAATATTAACGATCTGATCTTTATATTCGAACTACTGGTTCGAATGCCTTTTATATTTGCACTAATCCCTTTTTCGGAAACCATGTTTTTGGTGTGAATAAATTACTGCTATTCAAGCGGGAGCCTGGGTTTTAGCTTTTAATATTTACATTTTGTATTAGAATAGCGTGAATATTCTAACAGGATTGGTAAATAAGCTGAAAAATAATACATTTATTAAGCGAGCTGCCTGATTAGTTAGAGAAGGTCACGATTCTAGGCATCGTAATGATTGATTTATTGACGGAATCCGAACAAATACATTTATATGCAATAATTACACATTTTAAGTAAATACCGATTTATGAAATTTTGATAATTTTAGGAATGCTAGGAAATCAAATATTTTTGGTATTAATTATAATTAAAATAAAAATAAATTATATCATTTATATAAAATCTTAAAACACCTGTTATATCCAGTTTTTAAATATAGTATAAATGGAATCTCATTTGTTTTTTAATATTATTATTTTTAAATTACTTCTTGAAAATAAATGTTAATTTTATTTTAAATTAACTCAAATAACAAATATAAATATTATGTTATCAAATTTTTTAAGTAATATTGATATTAATTTACATATAAGTTTACCAATGAGTTATGAAGCTGTTCAAATTTTATTGAAATTTCTACATCAAACTCTCTTAAAAACCACATTTTGATCATTTTATAATAAAAAACAAATATTAAGTTAGATGATACTTTTATTGTATGTAAATAAATGTTTATTAAAAGTAATCAATATAATGATATATTTCAATACAAATTAAGTTTCTTGCAATTGTATAGTTAATCATGAAAATATTAATCACTAATTTAACATATTCCAAGAATACTGTTAATTTGCAGGTTGGTATAAAACTTGTTTTTTTGTCATATTTAAATTGTCACGAAAATTATTCTTAATTTTTTATTTAGTTTTATTATAAATAATTGAGATAGCTGTACTTTATTAATTATAAAGAATTTTCATCATACATACATTTATTTTAGAAATACTATTAAAAATTAGTATCATGTCTTTTAAATAAAATACATAATTTTTGTTTAAATCTATTTAAAAATATATTTTTGTCAATCGATTGGAATTGTTTTAATTGTGTCATGTATGGTTAGCATTAACTTAATCATTCTTAATTCATTAAAATTATGGCCATTTTTATACACAAAAAAATTGTATAAGTTTAATATCTATTGATAATTCATCATATAATTTGTTTTAGTTTTTTTAATCAACTTGGATTGAACTTTCACCAATAGCTAAATTTACTAAATTTAGATAATTTACAATTAGTGAAAAAATAAAGTTATTAAAAATTTACCATTATTAATTTTATTTATTTTATACATTGAACTATAAGTTTACTTTTTAATTTTTTTATCCTTAGAAATTTTTGTTACATCATCAGGATTTTCTGTCGCATCTTTAATACGTTTAGCTCTGATACCAATTAATTTTGCATCAATTCTAGCTTTACGTAAGGTAATATATGCATTAAATTTCATCTCATCTTCACTAATAACACGAGCTTTGGCTTTGGCTGGTGTATGATGCAAACCTTGAGACATAACTTCACCTTTCATTTGTGTAGCAATCTTACAATCTTCAGAAGATGCTTCGCCTTTTTTAATCTAAAACAATTATTTGAATAAAATGAATCTTCCATTTTACAACAGATTATTTTGGAAAAATTGAAAGGTATACTTATCAGTTAGTGCCTTTAAACAATTGATTTATTAAAAGAAAACTTTATACAATTTTAAATTAAAAAAGAATTTTAAGTTTGATTTTAATAGCATGATTACACATTAAATTAAAACCAATAATTGTAAAGCAGAATATAATTCTTTATTTCTTCTACCAATTATTTTTAAAATAAAATTAAAAATAATTAAATCATTGAATTTATGTTAATCTAAAATTTTTAATTTAAAAAATTTCAAAAATATAAAAAAAGATACTGCTAATATGATACAAAAATTATATTGTGTTAATATTTGCAAAATAAAATCTACTAATAGTATAAGTAATTTTAATATTGTCAATAAATTATTAAAAATCTTGAATTATGAATATAACATTCAAAATAATCAAACATATTGCTTTATATTTATTTAAATTCAATTTAGCAGTTTATATTTAAAAATTATTTCTATTATTTGTAAAATACATTAATTATTACTATACCTTCTTTTCATTTAATGGAAAGAGAATCAGTTTTGCTTTAAATTCTGTAAGTCTCTGAACATTCTGCTGTAAAGATTCAACAGATTTATTACGTCTTCTTGGATCTACAGCTATTCCAATAGTTCTTGCAAATCTTTTATGTAAGCCACTGGCTTTCAATTCTGCAAGAGTAAAACCTTTACCTGCCTTAATTTTGGAATGATAACGAAATGTCGGACAGTGCACAATTGGTCTCAGAAGATTAACAGGTCTATAATGAATTCAAACACTTCAATATTTTCATAATATTAAAAAGTAAGTAATGTACCTTGGAGCAAGAGTTCGGGCCTTCTTAATACGATTTGTTCTTCTACGATATTTACGAGCAGGTTGATTAAACCATGTTTTAACAAAACGCTGCCAATCTTTATGAAAATGGCCATTAGGAATCATATTATTCCGTTTTCCCATTGTCCTGCCACTACAATTCAGAAATAATTTACAACTAAATATACATATTTTCAGATTATGAAATAAATAAAAAAACAATTATCTTAATGAAATGACTGTTCTAATGTATAAATCAATACAAAAGGTTAATTAATAAATGATAATTCATAACCTTTTAAAACATGGTAACTTAAGTACAAAACAAATGAGTATTTTTATAACAATAAAAAAAATATCATTACATTAAAAAAAATAAAAAAAATAACAGTATTACATTATTATGAATTATCTAAAATTATGACGATGATAAAAATAATAACAGATAAATTTCTATAAAATAATTTCCCTGGCTCTGATCTATAGAATAAAACAAAAAGAACATTTATAGTAGACGTAATAACGTAGAGTCGACTTCGTCTTTTAATACGTAAAAGAAGTTTCTATGATTCATGCTCACAAACGCGCGAAATAAAAGTAATTCAAACACTGTAATAATAAAAATATTATATATATCTAAAATATTTATTTTCCTTTATAATATATATTTTTCTAATATTTTTAGAAAAAATGGTCTACACTGCATTAAATTAAATGCAAATTAATAATTAATAATTTAATATATTTTTTGAGTTGTTTATTTACATTTAATATATTTATAATTTCGTTTAATATATTACTTTCAGCGTTTATTATATACCCATATTTACTTAGCATGTGCCGCACGCATGCTATTTATTATTCTTACCGTATGCGCCTCGCTTTTACTGATCATAAACACTTTTTGCTGCTTTTCATACGCGCCCCATTTCTTACAGAGAATTTAAATCTCGGTATGCAATAAGACTCGAGTGACAAATTTTGTATTTATTTCTATAAGTGCGACATTGGGCCCTATGTTATTAGGACCATGCCGCGCAAGCCTTTATCATTGAGTCTAAAAATCGAATAGTCTGCAAGAAGATGCCTTTTAGATATTTACATTTTACGGGATGTTTATGATGATAAAAGACGCAACACACAACTTTTTTATCATTCAAATATCTGAGCCGCATAACGGCAAACGACTATCAATAACCGCTTTTATTACTCACTTATGTCTCAGACTTCTTGAAACTCACTCAAATCAACAATATCTTTAAATATGCGTGGACATCATGTGCTAACTGCACGCACCTGCCCTTTCTCATGACTTGTTTTACAATTCGTAAGAATCCAACAAGTATGTTTTACTTCTCTTACCATGTGATAGCTTGTAACAGTCAGTACGATATTCGACACAACATGGGTGCATAGTTCAAAAATGGAATCATCTTCTCCGGCAATCCACCAATCATAGCTCCAAAACAATAGTTTATATAAAGACTAAAGAATTTATCACAGAATTTCAATAATATCATTGTGTTAGGGATCCGGCTCGGGTAAGAAGAAAGGGGAGCAGATCCGCGTGTGTGTGTGGGTTTTCTCCTCACGAGTGTGTGAAGGAGAAACAGATAGTGGAATGGTCGAGATAGCAGGGTAACAAGAGTCATAGACAAAATAGGCGGTTAACACTTGAATTTATTGAACAAAAAATAGCTTGAAGAAGTCGCACTTAGTTACACAGTAAATTACACTATTGTAAATTACAAGA
>JAPYYT010003910.1:0-11837 GCA_030522565.1 Ceratosolen corneri | reverse complement strand
TCACCAGCCCAGAAGTCGGCCTGTGTACACAAGAAGCGTTTATCCCCGACTCTGTGCTCACTACGGTATAACGCCCGTAACTGATCCAATCCCATCCTGGACGGAGCTCCCAGGAAGGAGCGCAGCTGGACCATCGCGTCAAAAGGTAAGTAGTAACCCGTGCGTCTCCTCTGGCCTTACTCCATTCGGATTGTACACCTTTTGAAGTAACGAAGATACGTATTCTCATTTCGGCACTGTGTTGCCGATCGAGACTGCCTTGGTCCATAAAGCCGATCAAGTTGTAAGACCACGACGCGATTCGTCTAATCGTAATTCAAACGTACGACGGGACACTTCGCCGTCATTTTCAAACCTCGATCCTCTTGTTAAATTGTACGCCAATTACGCGGTATTAAACTCACGCGTAATCAGTGCGACAGTGCGGGAAATCGATCGTAAAAGCGTAAAGAAAGAGCGAGTTTCCATGTATAAATCCCTCCTCGCCTCGCGTATTGCGTAAGTGCGGCTTACAACCAATTCTTGTAACGACAATAGTGTAATTTACTGTGTATGTAACGACAATAGTGTAATTTACTGTGTAACCAAGTGCGACTTCTTCAAGTTATTTTTTGTTCAATAAATTCAAGTGTTAACCGCCTATTTTGTCTACGACTCTTTACCCTGCTATCTCGACTCTTCCACTATCTGTTTCTCCTTCACACACTCGGGTCCGCGCCCATTCCTTTTTTATTCGAGCCGGACGCCGAACAACAGTGATTTGAAACGGTCGAGTTATCCCAGCATTGTACAATATGAACATAATGTGTAATGCAAGGCGCGTAAAGTAACGGAAAGAACCTTCCGAGGATTGACGCGCGGTTATCAAGTATGATACGAGTTGTTTATCAGAACTTAGATGCATATTTTGAATAGTGTAAACATCAAGCGACGTCACATGCCGAAAAGTCGGTACAACGATCGCGCTTCAACACCCGGCCGGTCGCCGCTTCGATGCCTCCACCACCTAAAAGGGCGTCGACACTACCGGTCAAAGGGCACTAATGGCAACTGAATAAATAGCTCTTAAACAATCACTGAAATCCCCACTCTCATACATGTGCAAGAAAAGTCCTCCACCGCAAGGAGCGAGGTGAAGAATTTAAGTATTACCGCTTCGATGCGTCTCCTGAGATCCGCTTTGGTCTTCAGAATCATAGTATCGATTCATTGTCCTGTAATCTCTCAATACAAGGCTGTGTATAGTAAATAGCTTCTCCGCGACCAGTATGTGCAAATAAAGCAACAAGGTTCAAAGAACGCATTGAGAAGGAAGCAAAGAGATCTGGATTGTGCTACATACTCGACGCAATTGAACAAGGAGAGGCGGTCGCCAATTTTCAATCGATGGGCGCGCAAGGAAAAGTGCGATCAAGCATCAGCGGAGTAATCCAGTAAGTCCACACGCAAACCCGTAGGTAAAGCCTGTTAATGTAAAGGAACACAACAAGTCCATGCTTGGTGAGATTCAATTTACGCCTGAATAATGCTGTAACGTGGACTACAACGACATGCAGTTCATAAACCATAACATTACTCCAAGCGTCGTTAGATTCAATTTACAGTTTATTTATTTTTTCAATTTATTTATTTTTTTATAGTTCAAGATTTATTATTCAAATTTAAAACAGCATTATATTTGTACCACATCATCTAAACACCATTTTACAGCATTATCCACGCCACTTTAGCATCTCTTTTATTCTACCCTGCTATCTCTCTACCTCCATTATCCGCCTCTTCCTCCACCCACCTGGGAGAGTGTTTTCTCGGGCTTAATTTCCGAACATAAATATAGTTTCAATATTTATAAAAATGAATTGTGAAAACTTTAAATATTTTTAAAATATTTAAAAATAAATAAAAAAAATTATTTTCAAATGAATAATAATTATGAAAATTAAATATAATATAAAATATTAAAAAATACTACGTTATAACAATATTTTAAAAATCATTCAAAGCAAATAAAAGTAATAATAATAGTATATAGTCAAATTTTATTATAAATATGACAATTTTATGTTGCTTGTCTTTACAGAAGAATAAGTATTTGTTATAAATGAAAATATTATTTTCAATAAAAATCATTACAATACAATAAAGTAAATTTTAATATAAAAATATTTTTGATATTTTAAATTGAATTTTTTTTCTATTTAATGTTTTCTTGTTTTTATAATTCATCATTTTCTATTAGTATAACTAAATCATTTTTATTAAAATTTATGATTTTATTAACATAATTATTAAAAGTCATGCTTATTGTTTTGTTTGAGTAGTAGGCTTAATATTACCAGATGTAACATTGCGTTATTTTAAAAGAATAATAAATGTTTTTAATTTTCATGAAAAATCTCTTTCATTACCTAAATATCATTAGGCCCAATTAGCAAGTTTATATGAGTGCAGAAATATTTTGTGACCACGTATAATTTTGTATTTATTTTTAATCATACACCATTACGATGATTCAATTAATAGCAAATTATAGTTTTTTTTATTATAATACTAAATTTAAATATATCACATTATTGCATTCTGTTCAAAAGCAATTTATATATACTGCTTTTTAAACTAATTTAATATTTTATGTAAATTTATTTAAATGTTTAGTGATAATAAAACTAAAATTATCTATTCAATTTATAAGATTTTAATTTTTAATTCAAATAATAAAATAGTTTACACTACATGTTCAAGAATTAACCCGAATCTGAACTCTCCCCAAGATGAGGAAACGCAGATAGTGGAAGGGGAAATATAGCAGGATAGAAATCGCAGAAGTCATACGTAATACTGTAAACTGTCTATATTTAATAATATATGGAAAAATATAATGCTGTCTTTCTCTTGAATTGTGTGTTCCGTGCTATGGCAATATTCAGGTGTGATTGAATAATGTTTCAATTTGAGCTTGAAATGATTTTTATTGATTATATTTTCTGTGTGCTTTATAGATTAATATAGGTTAATATGAGATGAATCCGATTGGTATTACTTACCTTGTAATTAATTATGTTGGCCTTTTCACCTGTTAGTCCTAGTCTTTATTACTACTTACTGGGTATGCGCAATGTAGGCTGAGAATTAACACCGAAGCGTGCTTCTGTCACGTAGCGTTTTTTAAATTATCGTAATCTCTCTCTCTCTATCAGTTTTGTGTTGAAGCTTCTATAAAATGGAGCCGATTACTGATGCTTGAAAAACTCTTTTGGTAACTGCTTTGTTTTACTTAGTTTGGAGACTAACGAGACTGATATTTTTCTGAGATGTCATTTTTGTTACGCAGCACAAGTGCATTGATTTAACGACTGCACTCCGTTCCTTGTGACAGGATGATCATCTTAGACTTCTGTGAGAGTGAGAAATTTCGCTGATTGGATGACAGCTGATTATTATGCTGTCATTGGTGTCCTTGACAAGTAGTGTCAACGCCTTTTAAAGGGAGTGGTGGCGAAGTAGTCACGAATGTGCTTCCAAATGTCGTGCCGTGGCTTGTAAGATTACACAATTGAAGTGTTGCATGTTGTTTATTGTTTTCCAATTTTGAATTGGTACATTATGAAAATAGCATGAGGTCTGGCAACCATGGTAAGATTTTTAGAAGGATTTGTTCATTGATTTTACTAGGCTCATATTGAAAGACACGGGATGGTCATATTGACCATACGGAACTTTCGAGGAGCAGTCCGATTAAACAGGGTCGTTAAAAGGTCAAAGTAGTATTCGTAGGCTTTGAATATACATCTGGCAATCATAAACATATAAGCTATTCTAAAGAATTTTCAAACAAAAAGGTTGTATGGAGAGACTATCGAAATTCTAACGGAATCTCGAGCAGTACGTGGTTTAAATATTTCTTTAATTATATTACTTTTATTTTACAAATTCATTTTATTATTCAGCAGCATTAGACTCTAAGTATATGAAATATTATTTCGTATTTATATCATTAGGCATTTTATATTAAACTAATTTTTAATAACTAGAAGAACAAGTTAAAAAGTATTAAATAGGAAAATAGCGAGATAGCTCTTGAAGACAATAGGCCATAATTCATAACAATGTACCTCAGATATCTTTAAATTCTCAATTCAATCTTTTGGCAATTTAAAATGAATATATCATTTTAATTCTTATAGCTCTTGAATAAAATTAATTACTATCAACACAATTAATTGCCTAACAATACTCATTTAATAAATATAATCAATAATATATATGTAATAGATAATATTATTCAGACTGAGTATTTTAAAAACTAAATAAAATCGTGTTATCCGTGTGGCAAAGTACAACGTCGTCGGAAGATACGACGTACACCGTAGGAGAGTATTATCTTTTATATGATTTACTTATCGTTACATGGTAATTGAAATAATTCTTTTGCAAGATTTTCTTTTAAATTTTTCTTTTAATTTTCTTGTAAAATATAGAATTTAAAGTAATAAAGTAAAGTAGTAAGAAGAGAAGATTTTTTAAATCATAATATTAAACAAAGTAATTTAATATATTGTAAGAAAAAAAAGGAAACGAGTAATATGAGATTATCAATATTTATACGACATTCTACCAATTGATATCTGTATAAAACTGAAAAATACAAAGTTTGGGTGTATTAATTAATTAAATCGACTAAGTCCATAATTTATTTTAAATAAAAAATGACATACAGAAGTTCATTAATTTCTAAAATCAATGCAAGTTTGAAAATATTTTAGTTTTTCAGAAATCAATAGAAGAAATAAGGGGGCTTTAGGCTAAGCCTTTGGGAAAATGACTAATTTCATCGAAATTAGACTACATAACTGGATATGGGCTCAAATTCTTTTTCAATTGATTAAAAACCAATACCCAAAAATAAAACACAGATACTTGTATCATAATAATACCATTGACGAATTATCAGGTTATCAAAAGTTGTAAATGAATGCCATAAGAAACACGGTATGGAAACAACTTTTTACTTAATATATTATATAAATTCTTTCAAAACAATAGCAGTACTAATCCAAATATTGTGTAATTATTTTACAAGTAATAAATGGGAAAACAATGAAATAAAATCATAATTATATAATATATATAATGTATAATATATAACATAAAAATAGGTATATTACAAATTTACATTTTTACAAAAATAAATTTATAGTATTTTTGTTTGTTTAAAATCTTAAATATAAAAATTGACATTTGTAAAAATAAAATATTAATTCTATTATTTAAAATCTAATAAAATTGTGATATTTAATAAAATCAATACAAATACATCATTTATAAAAACAATTACTTTACAAATTTAAAAATTTTTCGAACAAATAAATTTCCAAGTTTCATATATCATAATAAAAAATGTAAGATAAATGTTTATTATATAAATGCTTTTCTTATTCATTATAAATTTGACAATTTTATAATGTGTCCGGGGTTTAACCCGTGTGTGAATTCTCTCTCCAAGTTGCGGATGGAGAGAGACGGATAGTGGAAGGAGGATGATAGAAATAGGTTTCAAAGAAACAACTCTTCGGAGTTATTTGTACGTTTATGTAGTTTATTGAATAAACATTGAAGCAAATTATATATATAAGGTTAAATTAATTTAGAGGTAATTAGAAGAGGTATTGAGTAAGTTTATAAAGATGGCAAAAAATAAAGGTATGAGGTAGGGTATTATAAATTGATAGTGGTTTATGGGTGTTAACGGGAATAAAGGGAGGAGTTACCTCCGACTATTCAGCAGTTAATATGCTGTGGGGCACATATCATAGAAGAGGGGAAGAGGCGAAGACGTAACTGCAGACGCGGCAGTATGACTCCTAAGGCGAATGCACTAAAATACATGTACATTCCCTTGATGAGAAGTAAGGGGGGTGTAGAGATAGGTGGGATAATTATTGAATCAGTGAAGCCTACTGCGGTGTTTGAATGTGGGGGAGGTTGAATACGTGGAAATAATAAATAGTAAAGATTTATATGTATTTACACGATTCTGGAAATGCCTGGGCAATGGCAATGATGCTTCCGTAACGGGAACCGTGTTGGTTAGGCATAAACTTAATGCAATAACTATTATCGTCTAGCGAGATGGGGGTTTCGCGGGGGAGCGGACTGCAGTCTTGTGTCGAGATGTTAACTGGCTAGTTTTAAGGGTCAAGTCGTTGTCAGAAGTAACTGCTGCATCTTCTGTGCGGTGGTATTTATGTTTCAGGTGTATCTTTTCCTTTTCTGTGGGGAGGGGTTAAAGGCAGATAGTAATTTTCCATTATCTCTTAGATTTGATAGGTAAGCTTAAATATAGAGATTTCTATTTGTTAGAAGAGTTTCGAAGGAGAGGTCAGATATTCAGTAATCAACGTGCTTATAGATATATACACGAGTCCTTGATTTGGATGATGAGTATTTACAAGGTTTTGTCTATTATAATATATTGGCAGTAGACACAGTTCCTAAACAGAGAAATATTCACTGTGAGAGTTCTAATGACGAACGGAATCTCGAACAATGTGTATAGTTTATTTTTTATATAAACTCAATCAATGAATTTCTATTCACTTTAATAATTATTAAAATTTGATACATTTGGAGACACAAATAAAACAATTTTTTTTACAAAGCAATTTTACAAAGTTTATTACCATTTTAATATTGAAGTGATCTCTTAGTTTGAATATCATCTAATATAGCTCTTAATTCTTCATCTTCCAGTCGACCTTCTAGACTTGGTATTAATGCTTTTGCTTCTTCTGGATTTTCTGGACAAAGATTTGCGATTGAAGCTAATTCAAATTTATGTAATTTTTTCTGGCTCAGTAAACTAAAATATAAAGATAATGAATTAATTAGAATGTGAATAGTATAAAATGAAAATATACTTATTTTTTATTAAAGAAAATATTTTAAGCAATTTGTTATATTATAAATATTTCAAATCTTTAATTTATTAATAGCAAGTTATAAGACAAAATAGTTTTACAATACATTCAATTTATGAAATATTTGATGAATTGATTATTAAAATTAAACTTCAACAATTTCTTATGTAATTTGAATTTGAAACTTACTTCCTAACAGCAGCAATAGTTTCCTTATTTTTAAATTTCCGAAAGCGATTTGTATAAGTTAAACTTTTCATAAAAACTTCAGAAAATTCTTGCTCTTCTTCAGCTGATTCATTTTGAGCCTTACGATGTTCTAAAAGCATATGTACTTCAGAAATCAATAGTGTATCAGCATTCTCAAACTCTGTAAAAAATAAAAGAATTTACTAATCCAAAAATTTTAATATAAAATATAATGAAATATTAATTTTTTTACTTGTAAATACTATGAAAATAAAAAGTTTATTTTAGAATATCTGTCAATTAAAGATATTTCTAAAATTAATTAAAATTTTTAATGTTATAATATAGTTATTTTCATTTTTGAAAAAATTTTTCAACTCACCAGTTTTATTTAATTTTTATTAAAAAAATGAGAAAATAGATTACAGCTTTATATTATCTAAGAATGTAACTTTTAAAATTAACATATATTTACAGTGTATCAAAAAATTAAAAAAAATAATCAATTGAAATAATTGATATAGAATTATTATTCTGTTATTTTTTACAGAAAAAATATAATTGTTTATCTTTTATTTTACATTATTAAATAATATAAATATTCATATATATATGTTATATAATAAAAATTTCAAAAAGTAGAAGAAATACATTCTTAGAACATAATATAAAATGTTTTTAGATGTTTTACATATTATAAATATTAATAATGATATTATTCATATTAATAATTATATTATTTATAAAATAAAATCCAACCTTCAAAATGGTAAACTTGGTATATCACAGCATATAGTATAGTCTTATATCATTGTTAAATAAAATGTAATTACTTTATAGTGTAATAATGAATTAAAAAAAAAAAATTATATTTATTAATTAATATTAATATATCCTTCTTTAGAAAGAAATTCGTGAATTTTTTTAGTTTTATTTACATCAATTTTTAATAACTGTCTAGCTTGAACTAATTTTACAGAACCACTTTTTTTATTTTCACCAATGAGTAATTGTTTGATATCTATGTAGACATCTGGTAAAACTCTAGTTATTGAGCAAAGTTCTTTTTCTGCTCCTGATAATTTTTCATATCCAATCATTCCAGAATGTATATAAAGTGGTGGAGCTATTTTACGCTGCGGAATATTTGAAGGAATGAGAATATTTACATTAGGATTTGCAATAATGTTATTACAATTATATTGTATATTACTAATATATTGCTTTCTGTCATGTTCAAATCGCTGTCGAATCTTGGAAAGGTCTTCAAATATTGGAATACTATGAAAATACTGTATTCCATTTATTCTATACTGGAAAAGTTGTCTAAGATAATTCTTTAATTCTCCAATTCGATGTAAACATTCAATTATGGAATCAAATTGTATTCCATTAAGAAGTTGAGTAAAAATTCGTAATCTTTCATTAAGGGCTTTATTTATTGTTGAATCATATCTTTGAAAGCTTGAAATTACTTTTCTTGAAGAAATTAATCCATGATCTTTTATAATTTGTCTACGTCGTACACGTTCTTTTAATCGAAAATTATAAATGCGAAATAAAGTAATTTGTAATTCTTGACCTAACTCATAATAATTTTCTAGAGCAAAATCATTGTAGTTCAAATTAGAAATTAATAATTCAGCATCATTATCAAAATTAATTTCAAATTCCGATCTTGCAGCATTATATCCAGCCATTAATTTGAAGTTAATTGTTCCAGGTACAAATCTAGGTGGATCTTCTACATCTTGTAATTTAAATGTATAAGGTATTGACTCTGAACCGAAAAGACTAGTAGCATTATCTTTAATTTTTGGTAAGCCTATTAATGATTGATTATCGATGTAATGTTGTAAATAATGTCGTTTACAATCTTCGGGTGATTTTCCTGGTAATCTATGTGATATATCTATCCAATTTCCAAAACCACTCTCTTGTATCAAATTAAGAAGAATCTTTTCCTCTTTTGCAGTCCATCCTGAGCCTTTGATTAATATAAAATCATTTTGAATTATTATGTAATCATGATCGTTTTTATGATCTGCTTTTTCTTGGCCATTGGCAAAACATGAAGTACAAAGTATAATATGGCCACAAACAGCACAAACAATATAAGGTTCAGAAACGATACACTTACATATAAAACAAGTAGAATCTAAAGTAAAAATTTGCTTCCTCTCAACTGGCATCTCAAGCTTGTTATAATACTCATCACTCGATATCCAGTCTGAAAGTAAGAAAATATTCACTTAAGACACTAAAAATATTTATATTTAATTTAATATCACAACGTTTTTGTAAATGTACTTAAATTAGATATATATATATTTATATATATTTAAAATATTATTTGAGGTTATATTGAAATATAAAATTATCGAGTAAACATATTTAGTTTATATTAATTTCGATTGTATATAAAGTAACCTTTTGGAAATTGCAAGTCGGCAGCATCTTCTTCAATTGTATCTGAATTCAAATTAGCCATGTTTTTAAATATTGAAGAATTATACTTTAAACATTAACTGCCTGAATATTAAACAAGTTAAAATTCAAATAATTGATTGCGATACAATTCATACTAACAATATGCTGCTGCCCTATATGGACAGCTTCACAAACTATCACTCATTGCAGTAGCCAAATGTTAGTAATACAGAAAAAAGGAAGGCGTCTATTTCTGAATAAAAAATAGCACTAAAGGGATGTACATTGTAATTATGGTTAAATCAATTTGAATAATCGAACAATCAATATTTCTGTGACCATACATTTTAAAACGTCGGAAACACTGTTATATTATATATTACTTATTATTTAAATTTTGAAATAAAAATATTTTTTTAACATAAAATTTTTATAATTAATTTAAAATATATTTAAACTATTTATTTTTATTTGGTAAAATCAATAAAAATTATTCGTGTCCAGAATAACTTACGCTTTTAATTTAATATAAATTCCTTATATATCTTTTATATTTTTATTTTAGCTTTTTACTTATACAAATTTTTAATTTTAATTTTTAAGTTTATATATTTGTATAAATTAATTTTTTGATATATTTGATTTTCATCATTCATGATAAAAATTTAATTGGTATGATTAAAATGTTGCAACAGAATCAATTATTTACAACATCACACATATTAAGCTACACGACACACAACATACCCGCCCATATGCACAAAATTTAGAAGTAACATAAAGTTTTTAGTAAATTATGAGACCAACTGAATTAAAAGATGTGTATTTAAAAGTTATAAGAAGGAAACAATATGGTCCGTATAAAAATAAAATATTTGTATGAAGTTCACTTATCACAATTATATAAAAATAATAATTAAATAAAAAAAAAATTATATAAATTCATAACAAGAAAAATCTTAAGATCTTCGTAAATTTAAATTATATGTAATATAATATGTATTGTAATGAAAATTTTAATAATTCAATCTATATGATAATTATGTTACAAATAATACATATTTAAATTTTACGGAATATTTTATAAAAATTGTAAATTATCATCTCAAAGTTTTTCATAATTATCATAAAATTGATTAATTCCAAGAGTCGAATTTTACACTGAAAAAATTTTTAAAATAGATCTAATTAACAATATTTCTATTATAATCATAAAATAGAACTTAAATTATTGTTGCAATCAACATATGTTATTGTAATACATTATTATATGACTATTAAAATTTCAAATTTCGACTTCAAAAAAAAAAGTAAAGTCAAAGAATATTTTAATATTTATTGTACTTTAATTTTAATATTTTTAATATAAAAATATGATATTAATTATAATCTATAAATAATATTATTATTTATAATAACTAAAAATAATATTATTATTACAAATTTTTTTTTAATAATTTAAAAATATAATTTTTAAATAAGTTAGAATAATTAAAATGATACTATTTTAATAAACTGCGATAGGTGATGACTTAATTTTTGGTAGGACTGTTCGAGATTTCGTTGGTTTCTCGACCCTCTGTATAATATCTTTTTGTTTGTAAATTTTTTGAAAATATTCAATCTGTTTATGATTGCCAGATGTATCTCAAAAGCCTACGAATATAATCAGAAAATACAATCAAGTATTTACTTCTCTCCTTTATGATATCTTTTTACTACCATTTTTACTCAGACTGCGCCTCGAAAGTTCGGTGATGATCAATACGATCATTACGTATCACCAATCTACATTAAGCATACCGAGAAAAGTAAAAGGGGAAGAATAAGATAAGGCAAGTAGTGACTAATATAAGCTACTGGGCGCCGGCTGTCGCAGCGTTTAATGTATAATTGAACATCGCATGCAGTAACAGCCTGTGTTACATGTACCTAGTAAGTAATTAATAATCAGTAAGACTAACAGGCCTAATCACGAACGGAATTACAAAGAAAGCAAAGTCAGTAGACTCATCTAAGATTAACACCAATATTAGATTAGAATAAATAGCACAGTAAATAATTAATAGTACTACTCGAACCTTAACGGTATTCAATTTTCGTCTGAAAATTGCGACAACAAGGAACATATAATTCAAGACAAAGACCGTATTATAATTTCCATCTTTTTTTAATAAACACAGTTTTACAATATTATATATGTGTTTGAGAAATTATGAGGTACCGTCTATCCAGCTTTCATGGGCTCAGCCTTACCTGTGCCGACGGCCAAGTGATAGAAGTTTTACCTTGTGTGACTGT
>JAPYYT010003909.1:0-11286 GCA_030522565.1 Ceratosolen corneri | reverse complement strand
CTTGACTTGGTCCAGCTGCGCTCACTTCCTGGGAGCTCCGTCCAGGATGGGATTGGATCAGTCACGGGCGCTATAATGTAGCGAGCACAGAGTCGGGGATAAGCGCTTCTTGTGTACACAGGCCAGCTTCTGGGCTGGTAAGAAAACTCGCGTAGTAAGACCACTGTACTGCACTGGAGACCTGAGAGAATTCTGGCCTCGGCGTGCTTGCGGCCCTATTTTATATTCACAGGGCAAGCTAGGTCGCCGAGAGTGTCCAATTATCGGGTGGTGGGAGGTCGACTAATTTTCCTAGTCTAGTGAGATTGATGAGCATAGAATATCACCTCCTTGAGAAAGGGGTAGGGGGCAAGGCCAAGACGGTGGAGAGAGAGCTGCGCTGCAAAGGTGCATGCGCCCTGCACTGCACCAAGACGTGGCGCGCTGCAATTCATTTGTTGGCTGCGCTTGGCTGACGAAGCTGTGATCGCGAAATACAATTTGCGCGCACGAAAGACGCAAATTCAGACGCGAACAATAGCTGTACATTGCAGGTGTTACATTGGCTTGAAAAATGGCAATCACGAAATATGAGATATTAAAACATAATAATCACAAATAATATCCATAATATAATCAACAGATATTGTGGCAGAAATAACATACAAAAGAAAAATGGTATTATATAGTGACGATTCGAGATTCTGTCCGAATCCCGAACAGGTATTAATTAAAAAAAAAAAATCATTTCGAAAAAAGAATTCGTTTTATAATGATTAAAAAAATAGTTTTAATTATCAAAAAATACCTTGGCGTAGTGCATAATGGATTATAAATTTAGCACTTGTAAAAGTATATAGAATATACCACACTTTGGTAAGTACTATATGTTTGTCACAAAAATTTATGTGAAAATACTTCGGGAATTATTATAAGAATTAGGATAATGGGAAAATACTTCCAATATATCAAGCTTTATAATAACATATAAATGATAAATTGATAATGAAAAAACAAGATGATTAAATAAAAAAAAATGGAATAGAAAAAAGAAATTTTACTTGCATAATCTTATAAGCCAATCCTTTAAAAATATACTATCCACTGCTTAGATTCAATTATGACAATAATTTATGGATGCTTGCAGCGTGATTGAAACAGATTATATTAAAGCATGAAATATCAATAATATTATCTAGCCAGTAATTGAAGTCGATAACTTTTTTTTATCGACTAAACAAATCTTATAGAATTATTTAGAATATATAACTCTTTTTATAATTACTATATGAATTTAAAACTCAACTTTAATGGATTTTAGTAATGAAGTGACTTTTTTCAATTATAATCATAAATTCTTTGTTTCTATTAAGTATGATGGACAAAATATTTAAAATATCGTTTGGTTAAAAATCATGAATAAATTATCATAAATTAACTAATTTGAATAGTACTTATATTGTTAATTTAAAAAAAAAATTCATAAATATATGTTTCACATATATAGTTTACAATTAAATTGTTTTATGCTTCTTATTGATATGAGAAATTTTTTCTGAAAAAAAGTAATATATTGATTTTATATATAATTTCACATATTATTATTTATTGTTTTAAAATAAAAAATTATCTATAGAAATATAATATTACTTTTAAATATATTTTATCTTTAGATCCATAGAGCATTATAAAAATTTCAAATAATACAGATTTGGACATATTAACTAACATTAAAGTATAAAAAAATTAATTAAAACAATATTTCACTTAAAAATATAAAAAAGAATTTTATAATTATATTTGAAAAATACACTTTAGAAAAATATGTATCTTGTAATTTATTAATTTAAATTTAATATATTAAATGATGAATTAAATTAATGAAATACATTAAAATATATAAAATCAATATTGTATACAGTATTCTTTATAGCAACAAAATATCAAATTTATATACTGAAATTTGTGTACAAGTCTTATAATTAATAGAGAATTGTAATTAAAATTTAGTAATTTAAAAATAAATCGTAGGTGACTATAAAATTTATTATAATTACTATATATTATATAAATAAGCCGAGTAAAGGAATTAATAGAAAATGTATGAAGTATAGATGCATAAGTATTTTTTACATCCATGATGCAATAGATCTTTTGTACAGATGAATTTTGATCTTTGATTTGTTGACGAATTTCTTATCTGGAATAAAAGCAAATTCATTTTGAAATTAATTTTTTATTTTAATTTTTTTGCTTTAAATTATATTTTTTTGCTATTATAAAACATAAGTTCAATAAAAGAAATTTTAATAAATACGATGAAATTAAGAAATAACAGTACCGTATTTAGAAGAAATGTATAATAATTATTTGAAATAACAAAGTATTAAGATAAATAAAACATCTTTAAAGGAGGTTTAAAGTATGATGTATTTGAAATATTAGTAGAATTCGAAGTACAACAATACTGCTTCTATGTAATGTGAAATAGAAAATAATAAGAAACTGTTTTCCACATATTTGATATTATTTTTTGTTATTTAGAGAGCTTTTAAACTAAATGGAAAAATGATGTTTGGAAAATTTTTTAATGGTATTTTTCTCTAAGTAATTTATTTGAAGACAATTTTTTTATCTGACACTTTGATGCTATTTATATGAATAGTTTTCGTTATAATAAATAAATGAGAAGTGCTTTTATCAGATAATTGGCGATCTTATTTCATATATCTTGTATTGGGATCTATTCATTATTATAGAACAAAATTATGGTGCACAAAAATAAATAAACTCTAAAATTAATAATAAATCATAAAAAAGTAGTAAATTAATAATAATAGAAAACTATAAAAATAATAATGTACAATAAAATTAAAAAATTATAAACTTTCGATAAAAGTTATTATCATCCATTGTTTAATTAAACTTATTATTATTATTATTATTATTATTAGTATCCGTTATTTAATTAAATTTTCTTTCATAACAATTCAATAATATAAAATTATAAAATTTGTTCGTCGCTGTTCCTGAAAATGAATTGTTAGTAAAAATTACGGTACTCAGTTGGTATATGCTATAAGATGTTATTGAGATTTGGCTTAAGCTTCTACGGTCGGTAAGGTATGTTTTACCATTTTAACAACTCGGCGCGCAATGTTTCTGCGCATTAGTCAAACCATGAACTTACTGTCGGCTGTCGGGTAGAGAGCCGAAATTATTTTTAGATGGTAAAACCATGTTTTTTATTGCTGATAGATAAGTAAGTTTCGGCATTAGGTTTTTTTTGAAGTTTTGTTAATGTTCAACAGGCAGTGCTGCATTGCACAATTTCGTATATTTTAAATAGGAATTATGAACAATTATTTTTGAAAAACTATGATGATGCTTGTTATTATGATTTCTATTAAATAATTAATCGAAATGATCATACTTTGTGCTTATTTAATTTACCATGAGATTTTATAGCTGGAACTATTGGTAAAAATTACTGTTGTTTTAATTTTATAAATAATTTATCAATAATATTTATCTATACTATATTTATATAATAATTTTACGCAAGCGCGCGCGCGCACGCACTCACACACATATATTTACTAATTATTTATATATTAATAATTTATATATAATAGTAAAGTTCCTCTTATTTCGATTGTGGTTTCAATTATTAAAAATATATTAGGAAATGGAATTTGTTATAATGAATATGTAACGAGAATATTATTTGTATTACCGAGCGAATTTATGGAAAAATATGAAAAAAATTGGCAAATTCAATATAAAATACGAAAAAAACTGCCAGTTTTGTATCGAATATGAAAATTTATTTTTTAAAACATATATCATGTTTTTTTGTAAAAATATAAAATCCTTTTCGAAAGAGTGAAAAAATCTGTTTGAGGTTGGCTAATCCGGTATTAGTCTATGGAAAACGTGGCGTTAAAATACCGGAAAGCCAGAACCCTAATCCGCTTAAGGAGATTTATTTAATACTTACGGTCGTCTGGCTTACCTCAACTGCCCTCATCACCGACCTACAAAGTCATGTGCGCACTTATTCCTTTTATGTGCACAAGTGCACGCACCATATCTTACATGCTTTTTATTTCTTATATAGATCTTCTTACTTCGATAAATGGTCATTCAAGTATTAAACAGCCTATTTTCGAATGCCACATTATTAATAGCGCTTGAAGTTAAGTTTTAGAATAATTCTTAGAACTGAACAAGGCATTGTTATATCGAATAAACAAGACGGATGTAAATTAGAAACCCATTTACATTGTTGTAAATACTTGAATATTTCAAAATTCTTATCAATCTTGTGCAATTCAATTATAAATAATATAAAATGTTTATTATAATAATGTTTACTGCTTAATAATTGTCGTAGTAATTGTTAAAATAAACATATAATTAACGAATCGTCTCGTTTTAATTGTCAGTTTTTGCATAAGATCTTATCGATTTTCTATATTAACAAGTTATTATAAATTATATTTTATTTTATATTTAATTTTATTTTATTATTGCCTTCTCTAAGTTATAACGAATTAACGTCTAGAAAAAGTTATGAATAAAAAATGAAATATAAATAATTTTAATAAATTGTATTCAATTATTTTGCATGATATTTTTTGTAAAAGTAAATATATTAAAATGGTGTTTTTCATTAAAGTAACTTTTTATTTTTTTAATTCTCTTCCTCTTTTGTTGTTTCTGCATATATCTTATTCATAAAATTTAGCACTATTCGATGTAATATTATGATTTAATCTGTAATTGAAAAACTTTCATGCTAGTAAAAAGAACTAATCAAATTTCAAAGTAATCGGAGTGATTGTTTTTTTTTAATATTTAATGAATTGATCTATCTGAGTTAGAGTTAGATAAAGACTTTAGAATTTCAATGAAAGAATATATTAATTTTGAACATTTTTCTCTATCAAGCTTTTGATTTCTATTTCAAAGCTATGAGAATTCATGAAATATATTTCAGAATTTACTTTAAAGTTTACAATAAATTATTCTTAGTTTACATTAATTATTTGATAAAGGTACAATATTACTGGATGACCGAAAAATGGATCTACTATGTATGTACGGATTTTCGATATTTATGTTGCTAAATGTACACCTAGAAGATTTTAAAATAAATGGATATATATTTATTTATGTATAAATACATATATGTGTGTGTGTGTGTGTGTGTGTGTGTGTGTAATTTCATTCACTTTATGATTAATAATTTATAATGTATTTTATTATGTATTTATATCCTATATTATATCTTAAAGAAATTTAAATTAGAATCCTTATGATACAAAATAATTATTCAAAGTTCATAATACATTATTGAATTTTTTCACGAGAATCGTTAATTATATTCATTAATTAAAATTAATTATTTATTCATTTGTCAACAGAAATATGATTATTAAGAGCAGATTCTTTATAAACTTACACATAATGATATTTATAAACATTTATTTAAAGTTATTACGTATAGTTATATATTATAACTTTTAATAATTGTAAAAAATAACGTATTTTTTAATTGAGTTTAAAAATTAATATTTGTTGACATTTGAGAAAAAGTCAAAAATATTTTTCAAATATTTATTATATAGATTATTTAATATTTATGTATTAGAATGTCGTTTAGAGATAATGAATTTTATAATTCGGAATACTTCTTTGGATAAGTGTTGAATTAATAATTTAGACCGTTAATTTTCAACTTATAATACATTATAATGATTTGTAAATAAAAATGATTGACATATTTTTGTTGCAATTTTGCTTTTCCAGATGTCATTAATCATTAACTATACTTTTGTAAAAAAGCATTTAAAATGAAATTTTATCTGTTTCTCAATTAGCCTAAGAAGAATTTTTAGTGCCTGATAAAATACTTGCCCAAACCATCCAATCATTGAGTTACATAATTTCAATTACATATTATATAATATTATATAAGTTTAATAATTGAATTAAAAATATGGTATAATTAGAGTTTGAATTAATTAATTTAATAAACAAAACTGTAAAATATTTTATTATTGTGTTAAAATAAGATTAAATATTAGTCTGTATTACGCATAAGTAAAAAATAAGTAAAAATAAAATTTAATTTAAGATTATTATAACCGTACCTAGTGTAACGAATTAAAAATATTAAAGACTATAAATTATCGTAGCCATATCTCATTCAGATAAAACCTAAACATATTACCTGAATATATACTACATCTGTTATATTTTTATTTGAAGATATGTATTATAACAGAAATTAATTTTATCTGTAAATTGCAAATTTATCTACTTTATTCCCAATCTTTAAATAATGTACACATATATTTGGCTATTATATGTTTGTAAAAAAGGTCGTCATTTTTTATAACTGAAAATGCAAAAGTCTTTTGAAATACGGACACGAAAGTACGATATAATTGTGTTAAATAATTATCACAAAACAATTACTTAAATTTCAATATTTAACTATAATTATTATCTATAAATATAGTATAATTATATCTGTATTTATAGTATTTTATTACAATATTATATTGATTAATAATTCAATTGAATTAATAACCCAAAATTTTTCAAGTACTTTTTCAAATGGCGAGACTGAAAAATATACTATTTATATCAACACCAGTCATATAAGAAATTTGAATATATTATACATATTTATATATATAATAAATTATTTTCATATAATAATAATCATAAATATAAATAAATATTTATAATATTCTTATAAACAAATAATAAATATAATAAATATAAGTATAATAAATAACTATTTTTATTAATTGCATTTATATAATTAATAGATTGGATTATTAAAAAATAATAATAAAAATTATAAGGGAAGTATTTATTTTATGAGTTATATTTATAAACTTAGTTTTCTGACTATAAAAGAACAAAGTGGTAATAAAAATAGTACGTGGTGTGTTTAATGTTTGAATTTCTTTTGCCAAGTTTGTTTTTTGTTAACTAGTAAATACTTTGATAAATTGGATTTTATCCAATATTTTGATTACAATTTCGATTGCACGTAACGGTATAATTACTATATATTTTCAGTTATTTGCCTTACAAGTATAAAATGAAATAAATGATTATATATTGCATAGTGAATTTTTATTTTTTGAATTTGAAGATCTAATAAATATTGTTGAATGAAAGATAAAAAATTTAACTTGATATTTTACATGGCGAGTAATATGATATTAGTAATGAAATAGAAATAGGAATTGAACATTCTATTTTTAATAATTTAATAGATAATAATGTCGTATAAATTAATAAATAATAGAATAAATATTTTTATTAATTAAGTGACGGTGTAATATTCGGAAAAATTGTTAATACAAATATTACAATATTATTTATAAACTATTTTAATCTGTATATTATTTGTTACATATTATTGTTTGTATTCAAAGAAAGAATTAAAGTAAAATTAAGTTTTTTTCTATATTGATCGGACTTAATGAAGCCATATATTTGATTTTTTATACTTTATTTAAAAATTATTTACAAACAAATTTCAAGAACATTTGAATTTGAACATTTATTTATTTATAACATATATTAACAATATCTATAATATTTATTGGAGCGTATAGTTAAAGGGAATATAATTTTTTAAAGGGTCATCTTAACATAAAGTCAATATCTTAGAAAGACAACTAAAAAACTTAAAATATAATAAAATACACGGAAGCTATATTTACAATTTCTAGATCTATCTTCCTCCCCATTTCAATCTCCTTCGTTATAATAGAAAAGAGTTCGTGGGTGAGCGAGAATGAAATAAAACGAGAGTAAGAGAAAGATAAGGTACTATTTGTGGGGGAGGTTAGTTTCTCTGGCGGCTAGTGACGGAGGTGGCGGCGGTAGTGGCGGTGGTGGAGGGGAGGGGGTCTCGGCAAGGGTTCAGCCCTTGGGCATTGTAATATTGTAAATACACCCCCCCCCCTCTATCCTCGGTCTTCATTCAACGAACATCTCTCGAGTACTAGAAGAGAGCGAGAAAACGGGGTAGGCCATTTCCATGAGTCCAGCACATTTGGCTCTCTCCTCAGAGCTCAAGTTCATTCTCGTATGTACGTGTAAGCACGGCCAGATATTCGCCACCGGCTAAGAGAGCTGCAGCAGAGCTTTCGGAAGGTTCATTGCCGTGAAAAGTGTGTCGGTAGCTTTAACTCGCTTCGCTGAAGATGTTCGCGTGGAAAATCTGACCGCTGTGCGTCGCACCTTGCACGGCCATATTGGTCGGCCTATGCCCCGGAGGCTCCGAAAATTTGCGCGGCTTCTAGGATGACCTTCTGGAAGGAACTTCCACGTCCATAATATACATTCTCCTTGGAGTTTGCGGTGTGAATGGGTTCGACTCTTTTTACGACGTAAGTTGGTGGAAGTCGTTAAGAGCATTGATGTATCAAAGTTTAAGCTTTTATTCAATGCAAAATTAGTGTTCGAGGAGGAGCATTAAGTTTTATTATTTAGAAATGTTAGTAGAGGAGAGCATTTCTTTCGCGATCTTTTGTTCTTTGTTGTTAAGGTGTTAAGCTTGCCATTTACATTTCTCTGTTATAATGTTCGTCAGCAAGCTAATACACTTGCTTTCAATATTTGATGTTTACTATTATAGACATTAATATATACTTGAATAAACGTTTCATTTTCACGAAATTTATTATTAACATATAAGCTTTAACTAACATAAATGTTGATTTAATTAGTTCTATCAAAGCTTGTGGAATTCCGGTAGTCATATGATGGTTTGGTAATTAAATAATTTTCATAAAATTTTTTTAAGCGAATAAATTTATCAAAAAATAGATTCATCTGGGTAGATAAATTGAAGAAATATGTTCTAAAAAGTATGCTATATATATTACAAATTTATGATTGGCTAAAATAATATTGTATGTAAAGTATTAATTCGGAATACTTTTATTTTTCTCAAACTTTATGAAACAACAATTTAATGAATTAAATTAAATTTAATGGTTTTTGGTCTATTAGTTTTTAATCTTTGACAACGAACATTAATAATTAATAAATGTGTAAATTATAATATCCTATATTTAATATTAATATACATTAGCATTTAATGAGTAGTAATTACTTTTTGTTTAGCTTATCGTAAAAGCATTATATCGATGCCTTAACTAAATTTAAATATTACTTCAAATTTTTCAAATGAAAATGATTCGTCCAATAACATTTCGTTCACTATGATATGAAAGTGACTATGGCATATCTACGTCTTTAAAATTTTCTCATTTTTTAAATTAAATCACAAACAAGACTTGTATCGTTCACGAATATACCAAAGACTAATGCTATTGAAACTTTAAGTAAGTGACACTACCCTTTTGATTTCAGGCAGTTGGAAAATGGGTTCTATATGGTATATGAATACAATAATAATATTTTAAATCCCGTTAATAATGTCGGCAGTTAATTTGATTGTTAAAAGCTGTATATATTAGATTAGAAATAAAGAAATATGAAAAATAGAAGAACACATTGATAGTTTTCAAATTAAAGTGACCGTAACATTTTCGAATTGTCAGTCATTTTGAAATAAGTAAAACCGCGACTAGTTAATAGAAAGAATTTTAAATGTCACGAAATATAGGTCAGGAATAACTGAAAGTCATATTCAAAATATTATTTCTTTATCCCTTGCAATTATCTACCATAGAAATTTAATAATACTAAGAACGATAAGCTTTGTATTCATCGATAAAATTATCATACTGCTATATTTTTTTTCAAACTTCTTCATTGACCATCAGATCACATTAGGAATTCTAATTTTCGCCATTTTAAACAATATTACTAGGCGTGAAAAATTCGCTCGCAAAGCCCAATAAAATGCAGATTTAGTAAGCCTAACGTAAGAAATATTTCAATAGTCCAAGAACAAGCAAAATCGTAAAGGACCACATCGGTCGCTGAGATTTCTCATAGCAAGCGTAATTTCAACCCCACTCGTCGGCTCTTTTTCTCTCGGCAATAGCGTCTCGCTTCATCTGTCCTCCCGAGATAATTTCTTCCCCTCTCCTTAGTGGGTCTCGCGGAAATCGCTTCTCTCGCCCTCGCTCGATTCTCTCAATATCCAGTTTCTCGCTTGCACTCTAACCCAGAATGGAAAGGGTTTTGCTCGAGCCGGCGGGGTTGGAAGGAAGGGTTGCGGGGTTATAATGAAATATAGCCTCCGTTCCGCTTCGTATAAGACTGCATTAAGATTATACCTAACGCTTTGTGGGTCGGGTGAAGGGCTGCCATCGTTCGCGGGGTCACGCAGTGGCTCTGCCGAGCGCCAAGGAAGAGCGTTGAGGAAACGCGCCAAGGAGCTGCTGCTGTTGCTATTACTACTGCTTTTACGAATTAGGGGACCCCCATACTGTTTAACTTCGATGTAACGAGCAATTTTGCTGAATGTGTACTTTTCGAATTTTCCGAAGTGGAGATATTGCTAGTCTAACGTGATGGGGGAAACGTCGTTATCGGGACGAGCAACTTGACGTTGCAACTGAGCTATTAATGTGCTTGCCGGCCGTGGTTTAATGTAGGGAAAATGTTTTCGATAGTTTATCTTCTTACCAGTGTTGCCCATAGTTACTTGATTTGTTTCGTTTTGTTGTTTTCATTGCATTTCTAAAGATGCTAAAATAATCGATCATTCAACCGAATCATTACTTTTAATTCTGCAACTAAGATAGTTTATTTATTTTATTTATTATATTAATTCAATTCTTCATCAAACGTCCCATACATTTCACATTTCATATAGCATAAATTTTTGGTATTTTTATTTTAATATTTTTTAATAAATTTTTAATTTTAATTTAAAATAAATTTTAAAATAAATATTTTAATAAAATTATATAATATTAGCATACATATTTTTGGTATTTAGTCTAAAAATAAATTTTTTTGATTATTAGAAAGTGAAGAATGTAACGAGTTTTTTTTAATGTGAATTGAATTACGATAAACAGGGAACAATAATTAATTCGAATGAATTCTTATTAATAAAGAGAACATTGTTATACATTTCAATGTTTTTGGCAATCGATTTGTCAATGATTAATAAATCAGCTTTTATATGATTAACATACAATAAACTTTGAAAATACTAAACTGACTAATTACAAATCTGCTTACTTTCATATTTGACAGTGTGAAGAGCGCCTGAAAGAGTAGGTATATTCATGGTAATGGGAGACAAGGAAGAGAGAGAGAGAGGGAGAGAGGGAGAGAGGGAGA
>JAPYYT010003908.1:0-11286 GCA_030522565.1 Ceratosolen corneri | reverse complement strand
ATCTGGCAATCATAAACGTATTGAATGTACGAAAAGAATTTACAAAACAAAGAGGTAGTACCGAAGGTCGAGAAACAGCATGATTCTCGAACAATTACCTACCCCGTCTTCCTCTTAGTTTCTTTCTACCCTGTTATGTCACCCCTCCCACGGCCGGCCTCTCCCCTCCTCCACCTCGCACTCGGGCTTTGATCGGAACAATGGTATATTAAATATTAATCAAGCTGTAGTTTTGTATATAACTATGATCATTACTGTTAAAATTAATGTTCGAGAATTCTCTAGTTTCTCGACCGTCGATACTACCTCTTTATTTGTAAATTCTATTTATACATATTCAATACGTTTATGACAGCCAGATGTCTCCCAAGATTCTACGATTATTCTTTAAAACTACATGGAATATATTTTCGTTCTTGTTTATGACCATTTACGATCATGTATACTCGGACTGTGACTCGAAAAGATTTCGGAATAGTAAATATGACCATCACGTGTCTTGCTATACGAGCCTAGTGAAAATAACGTACAAGTCGTTATAGGTATAGCAGCATAATTGCTATATTTCATGATAAGATCTTAACGAACCGTCAAGAAATGGAATTGTCGAAAAATCTTATGACGTCGGGGTGACCGCGCGACCCGCGGCCCGACATCCCAAACGGTTACCATCACTTCATTTCTGGCACTTCGCCCTTCTCCCGTAAAAGGCGTTGACATTTTTTACTAGAGCTCCAATAACAACAGAAAAATTAATTTCAAACAATAAACAAAATCTTCCCACTCTCACCAAAAATCTAAAGAGACCACCCCTACTCAAGGAGCGGGGTGAGTCATCAAAACTAGACAGCAGGCATGTTGCGCCTAAGAATTCTCACTGAAATCGATCTCTCAAAATCAATCTCACGCTCAGTCTTACAACGAAGAGATTGTCAATCTTCAGTGTTCGGCATTATAATGTTGCAACTTCACGCGACGCTGGTACGAAATGGCTACACGTTACATAACGTAGCTTGGGGCCGCGGAAATTCTGTCACGTGAAACTACCGCTAAAAGTGTCCATAGGCTGCAGCTTCCCCTTTATCCGGATAAATGGGTAGTCCGCATTCGTGACGATCGTGGACTGATAAACCTGTGAAGGACGAGAGCCCAGAACCCACAGACCGAAAGCAAATAGCGATATGTACATTTATCTAATTGCACAAAAGGGCTTCCACTGCATTTAACACAATTGAACGGCAAGTGGTGCATCAAGGCCTGTTATATTTTGACAATAAACAATTTGTAAGACTAAGAGGCCATTGAAAACCTCCTTCACTACTGTAAGAGGAGATAAAGGCAGATAAAATCACTAGTGCTTTTGTGATAAATTAATACAAGAACATTAAACTGAAAAACAAAATAAGAGTAAAGAACAAGACATTATATTTTCATATGTAAAACCTGAATTATATTTCGATTCGAAAGTTTCGATTTGATTTTCAATAAATATCAATTCACAGCATTACATTAGACCCCCCGCGTATTCGTTTCTTTCTACGATACCATCTCTCCTCTACCACCATCGGCCTCTCCTCCCACCACCTTGGGGAAAGCTCATCATCGGGAAAGTTGCCCGAACAATTAATGTAAAGACCAATTTAATATTTCATAATTTTCGATATAATAAAATATATTCCGTATAATTATAAATAATTATAAAAATATAAATATCTATCATTATAATCATAAATTATAAAGAACTATCATTAGATATAAAATACTAAAATTTTTATCAGTTATTTTTTAAAATATAAGTAGAAATTTTTTTTCATATTTATTTACGAAAAAGAGAAAAATATTGTGTTTCATTGTATTGTATATCAGTACTATATAATAAAATATAAATATTGAAATTAGTAAATATTTACTTATTTTTTACATAAAGTTTACTATTGTACAATTGTATATTAAAGATTCTAATAAAATGAACCACGTGTATCAATCGTTACTATATAATTAATGATAAATATTTTAAGTAATAAATACAAAAAAACTGATGTAATATTAATTTAATAGACAAAATATTAGAAGTGTTTGAATCTACGCCCTTAAAAAGAACTACAAAATTCTAAAATTTATCTAGATATCATCCAGGGAAAACATTTAAAGCCTAAGATTGTATACTTGGCTATCGTGATAGCCTAGAGTTTAGTATAAATTTATATATGTTTAAAAAATGATCTAATCTTTTAAACTTATTTGTTTTATATATATAAATGTATTCATTAATGAATTAAATCATGATAATATAATAATTAAGGTGCCATCTACTAAATAAAATGTCAACGAAAATGATCCGGATATTCTACTATTTTTCTTTTTTTTTTATAAAAATATTTACTAATATATTTTTCATATAACACTTTATAATCCTTTAGTAAATTTAATTTTTGCAAAGAATTCTAAATAAATATTGAAAAAATAATAAAAATTTATAATTCAAGAAAATTGTATATTATTTGAAAATATACGAATTGTCAACTTCCTGTTTAGTTGATTGATATACTTTAGTAAAACTTAAGAGAAATATTCATATTTCTTTATTAAATCTGTTTATAACGATAAATTTATATTTTAATTAAAATACACATTTTTCTAGATCAACTTTTATTGCCTAATCTATAATTGCATATTGTAAAAATAAATTAAATTAAAAAAAAGAAAAGAAAACATTAATTTAAAAGTTGAGACAAGTATTTTAAATTTATTGGCAATCTTATCTTTAGGGATATTTAAGCATCGAAGAAATTTTGAATTTGATTTAGAATTGGTGCTAAGTTAGAATAGATATTCAACACATGTTTTTTATGCAAGAAGTTTGACGCGGACGAGTGTAAAATAGAGGGGAGTGTCAAGATCTGAGAGAGAAAGAAAGAAAAAGGAAGAACAAAGTATAAGTTCTTCTTTGTAGCTTCTTAAAAAAGTAATTATATTAGCGTGACGATTAATTACAGTGGAAAATTTTGGACTGTCATTATCATTGACATAGAAAAATTTATCCAATTTTATAACATTAAATCAGAAAAACGAGAATTATACAAGGAGAATTTCTTAGATCGTACGTGTAATAAGTGAGTAAATGCAATGATGTTCTTAAATTAATCAATCGTAACTATATAACAAAATTTATTTGCAATTTCAACTGTACTTAAAATTTGTTCTTATAATTAAATATATTAAATATATTAAAGTATATTTCCATTGTTTTCTTAATTATTGTTTGTATAAATTTTGTCTTACATTTGGTTGCGTATTGTAGCCTAGTTTTTATATTTATCTTAACCTCTTGATAAATTATTTGATTTTCAATTTATTCATTTTGAAAACTTATAAGTTATGATGTATTATAGTATTGTAATTTGTTGATAAATTATCTATATTATTATAAAATTTCCAGTTTTGAATATCAAACAATATTAAAACTATTAAGAGTAAATTAAAATAATTAATGTTTTTATAACTAAGTTTTTTTCAAAATTAAATAATATTTTGATGCTTTTTATTCTGTATTTTATAGAGGAATATTGTATGAGTCAAAAAATAGAAAAGCCAGTGTTGTCAGGTCAACGTATAAAGACCAGAAAAAGAGGTAAGTTAGATGGATCAATAAATAGATAATTTTTGTTTTTATGAATTGATTAAAATGACACTATCTGTTTCTAAAATAATTATATATTCAAAATATTTTAAATAGAACCATTTTATAAATATAAAATGTATTTAGTTATAGATACAATAAAGTTAATTTAATTACTTTATTTGAATTATTTATTGATACAAATAGTAAAACAATTTGTGGCAATATTTTTTCATTTTTGTTATATGTACTCCTGTTTTTTTAGATGAAAAAGAAAAATATGATCCAACTGGATTTCGTGATGCAATTCTTTCTGGTCTTGAAAAGGCTGGCAATGACTTAGAAGCTGTTTCAAAATATTTGGATACTGCTGGTTCGAAGTTGGATTATCGTCGTTATGGTGAAGTTCTTTTCGACATATTAATAGCTGGTGGTCTTTTAGTACCCGGTGGATCTATTGCTCAAGATGGTGATAAACCAGTCAAAACAATGGCATGTGTCTTTGAACAGTCTGAAGATATGGAGTCTATGCGCAATTTTGAACAGGTAGGATTTATTTCTACAACACATACAAAAATTATTCACTTGAAATAATTTTTATTCCAATTTTATAATTTCATATTATATGTTAAAAATAAAATTATTTTATATGGTATATTATTCTTATGTATATTCATTTATAATTATATAAATAAAATTAATTTTTTTTTAATTATAACCAAGATCAATAAATAAAAACATATTATTTTAATAAAGAATTTAAATGAAAGTAAATTCAAAACAAATTTTATGAGCTTTTGAAATTATTTTTTAATCATTTGTTTTTCATTTTTTGATGTTTTTTTTTATTAATATTTTTAGATTATTAGTTTAACTAATGCTATTGCATTATATAAAAGTATTAAGTGGTATTCATCAAATAAGACAGATTAATATTTTAAAATAAGTAAAAACGTTAAAATATCAAAAATAGTATTATAACAAAATATGAATTATATTTAACCATTGGAAAAAATTTTGAATTCATGAAACTTTTATTAATTTTATACACTATAGTGCATTAAAAAATATGTTACATACAAATAATAATTCATTTATCATTATTATTCAGTATTTTAGATAAAAAAAATTTATTAGTATCATCGTTAATAAAATTTGTTATGGAACTTGTTTACGATAAAGGTAAAAAAGTTAAAATAATGGCTTCTTTGTATATATCAGGATGTATACAACTAATAAAAATATATTATTCTAACACACTTATAAATTAGGCTTAAATTATTAATAAATTTAGTATAATCATAACTATTAAAATCACTGTTTTTTATAATTTTTTAAACGTAATAATATTAATATTGTTTAATAAATATTCGCAACTCATATTAATAATCTAAAGATATAATTCATTAAAAATTATTTTAATACATTTATGTTTATGTTATAGTAACAATCTGAATAATTGATTTTTAATAATTAAAGAAAGTAAATAAATCTTTCCATATCCTGTACTTTATTTGCTTTATTACTGCATTTTATATATTATATTCCAAAATTTTTTTCAATGAATACCTGAATAATATATATTTAGTAATTAAAATTTAATTATTTGTTGATAGGCTCTAATTTGTATTAAAATGAATTGTATTTTGTATATATTTCATCATAAATTCATCATAAATCATAAAGTTCTTAAATGAGATTACTCGTATTTTTATAACAGAAGTCATTTAATTTTTACTCTTACTTTATTTTTTGAAATTAGGAAAAATAATTTTGTATAATCAATATAGTATTTATCATATTTAGCATATTGGAGATACTATACTTTATTATATATCATTAATATCAAATTAATTTCTTATTATTTTGTATACTACATTTTCATTATTTGGTTGTATTTTGTAAAAGTTCTTCAGAGTGTTTTTTATTTTCAATAACAGGCAGAAATCTGGTTAAAATTCTGTTCTTAATAATAATTGAACAACATTACATATATAACAGTTTTGGAATGTTTGATTAATAAGAATGAAGAACTATTTTGAGTTTGATTTATTTATTACGGGACTGATAAATTAATTATCAATAAATTTCTTGTCATTTTTTCATTTATAAATAAAGTATAAAAAATTATAATTGTATATTTTATAACCAATTATCCAAGATTTTTTAAATTTAATTTTTTATATTCTATTAAGTCTAATTCAGGTTTTGGAAAGAAAAAAAAATTAAATGTGTATTGATATATAGAATATTTGATTTTAGAATATTGAGCATTTACTTCTTAAATATATTATTTTACTTTTTATTAATTAATTATCTTATTACTCAATTATTTTATTAGGTTTTCATTAAACTAACACGACGGTATAAATATTTGGAGAAGATGTTTGAAGAAGAAATGAAAAAAGTTCTAGTTTTTATGAAAGGATTTACTCCAACAGAAAGAATTAAGTTAGCAAGAATGACTGCACTGTGGATTTCTAATGGAGCTGTACCACCAACCGTTTTATCTGTTTTAATTAACGAGCATCTTGTGAAGGATAATCTTGCATTAGATTTTCTTCTTGAAGTATTTGTTACATGGAAACAAGAAAAAGGTTTACCTAGTTTAATGACGGCACTTAAACGTGGATGTATTGAAGGAAGGTACTAATATATGTTGATGTTTTATAATTACATAAAAACGTTTTATTTTATTCTATAACTTGTATACTTTTTTATATTTTTTCAATCTATTTTAATATGATAGACTGATGGAATTTGTACCACCAAACAAACGGACAGATGAATACTTTAGATCTGTTTTTGAAACTGCTGAGTTGGCTGATATTGTAAAATTACATAAAGCTCAAGCAAGCCAAGAAGCGAAACGCGATCTACAACAGTTACTGCTGGATGATTTAGCTGATAACAAGCCAATTAAAGATATTGTGAGTGATCTTAAAGAAATGGCTCAACGATGTAATATTCCTGAACATGATATTATTGGACTGGTAATAATCTTATATATATTATTATGTTATAAATATGAAAATTATTTGTATTAAAGTAATTGAACAAAATTTATTAGATTCAATATAATCTTTTTTTGTTTTAATTATAAAAAATTTATTAATGTAATATAAAAATTATATATTTAAAATCAAAATAAAATGTATTAAAATTTATATATTAATTGTATTATCTACCTCAATTAAATTGCAGAAAATATTTGTAAATATTGGTAAATAATGCAAATTCAGTATATACAATTATAACGTAATATGTATAGATATATATAAATTATATATGCAATTGTAGAAATTATGTAAATTTATTTATACATATGTATATATGTATATATATATATATAGATTTGGAATGTAGTAATGGGTCAAGCTGAATGGAACAAAAAAGAAGAGTTAGTTGCTGAACAAGCATTAAAACATTTAAAGGTTTATACACCATTGTTTGGAGCTTTCACTAATTCTGCTAAATCCGAGCTTGCTCTGATTCTTAAGGTTCAAGAATTTTGTTATGAGAATATGAATTTCATGAAAGTCTTCCATAAAATTGTTTTACTCTTCTACAAAAGTATGGAAATTTATTTTTTATATTATGTTTAAAAACTTTTTTTAATTCAATCTACAATTTAATTTTAATATTTATTTTTCAATAATTATTGCCTTTAAATAAATGATTATATTAATTATATTTTATATTTGTCCAATTGGATGATAAAACGATAATGAGTACTTATAATTTAAATTATATTTTATTACAAATATAAGAATATTTACAAACAAAATAAAATAAGTTAATAGTTTTATTTATTATAGCGGACGTTGTATCTGAGGAAGTAATTTTAAGGTGGTATAAAGATGGACATTCAGTTAAAGGTAAAATGCTCTTTTTAGACCAAATGAAAAGATTTGTAGAGTGGTTACAAAATGCAGAAGAAGAGTCAGAATCCGAAGATGATGATTAATTAATTTCAAGTAAGTAAAATTTATATTTCAATAATTATTTATATAGAATTATAAAATAATTTATATAATATTTTATTTTATACTAAACTAATTTAATTACATTAAAAAAATCACCAAAATTTATTTGAAACATTTTCAATATATTTATTAATTTTAATTGTTAACGTAAATTATTTATGTTAAAAATTAATAATTACATAATTCGCTTTTAATTTTAATGTCTTACTTTTAGATACATTCAAGTAACATTGCCAGAAAGCAGTAATATTTTATTCTGCCAAAAATTGTAAAAAATTTGGTGGATATTTAGTATCTTCTGTATTTAAAAAACTATTTGTGACTTCTAAAAAATAAAATGGAATGAATTTGATCAAGTTTCTGATTTTTTAAAAATATTTAAGTAAATGGACATAAAATGTGAATAATTGATAATAGAGGGTATTACTGAATTTGTGGAAGAAAATTGTGAATTTTTAATATTTGATTTGTATTATGTTATAAATAATATTTTATTATGATTTTTATAAATTCATAGTAAAGTTATACAAAATAACAAAGAAAATGAATAATGCCTATATACGTATACTTTTGAAGATTTTTACTTAATACTGTATAATTTATTAGTTTATAAAAGTATACTGTCAGGTAACGTTTAATATTTATCAAATATTTAATTAAAATTTTTTAATTTTATTTCTTAGCAATAAAAGAAATAAAACTTAGAATAATTTCTTAATGATTTGTATAAATATTACTTAACTAAATATTTATTAAACCATTTCGTTTATAATATATTATCTTTTATAACGATTATTAAATATATTTACAGGTGATATATTTTGTTTTCCAATAATACTTTTTTTATTCATAAAATGTTTTAACTGTTCTGGAATTTTAATATCACCATCAGAAAGTTGATGTGTTTCACAAATTGCAATAAGCATTCTTGGGATTGCACAAGCAGTTCCATTTAATGTATGTGCATGCATGATTATACCATTATTATTTTTATATTTTATGCTAAGCCTACGTGATTGATAATCTGTACAATTACTGCAGCTTGATATTTCTCCAAATCGTTCTCTACCTGGCATCCAAGCTTCAATATCAATTTTCCTATAAAAAATTTATTAATAGTAAATTTTAAATGAAATTAAAAAATTGAAACAATTTTATTTATCTTATTAAAAATAATCAAACGAGTTATTAATAACTCAAGATTTAACTTATTGCTCTTATAAGTTTTAAAAAATCCAGAGAATATTGAAAACAAATTAATAATAGTGTTTTATTATTAAAATAATATATAAAGGTAAATGAATGCATTTTTAATTATTTTACTTTGCTTAAAAATTGAATATTAAAACTTTAATAAAAACATATTTTTTGAGACAAAATAACCATTTCATTTCATGGGAATTATTACAAAAATGATGAGACTTATTTAAATTAATACTATTTACATTTGTTAATTTTTAAATTACAAAATTTTTTTTCTAGTATTTATAATTTCTTAAACTAAAACATCATTAATAAACATTTAAAATGTGTATCTAAATTTGATTAAAACTAAAAAATGGTGTTACCTATAAGCTGAAGATCCTAATTCATTTGAAGGCATATCTAATATTTTACAATGTAAATTCAGTTGCCCAAATAATTTTTCTTGAATTGACACAATTTCTTCCATTATTTTAATTGACTGCTTTTGTTCAGAAGAAACAAACATTTCAACTTTTGTAAATTGATGAACTCTAGAAAAATATTAAAATAAACTTTTAAACTATCATTTAAGTATACATAAAATTAATTTTTAAACTTATAAATAAATTTTAGCATATTAAATAATCTTTTATATTTATGAAATACTATATTACAATATATATATTCATTAACATTTAATAAATAATTATTACCTATAGATACCTCTCTCCTCAACTAAATTAGAAATTTCTGCTCTGTAACATCTGCTCACTGCAACTAGTTTTATAGGTAGTTCATCATAAGAGAAAACTTTATTAGACAATTTATAAGCTAATGCCATTTCTGATGTTCCAGAAAGACTAAATTCATTTCCATAATAAGGTTCAATTTCATAAACAAGTTTTCTTTCTCCATCATGAATTAATCCACATCGTTCTATAATCTGAGAAGGTAAAATATCTGGTACTGAAACTAAATGGAAATTGTGATTCAATAATTCTTTTATTGTATATACTATTAAAGCTTGTTCTAATTCTGCTAAATCTCCTATGAGAACATAACTTCTAGATCCAGTTACTGGTCCTAAATAATTATTTATTAATAAATTTAAATTGGTTGCTATATTGGAGAATTCTTTGGTCTTAAAATTATATTTAGGTAAATTTCCTATTATTTTAAGAACAGCTGGTATATTTTCTAAATATTTCATACTTGTAGCTTGCGTGAGATTAGGTATCTTGCTTAATTCTTCAAAAAGTTTTTCTGAATGTGAGTTTTGATGCAATTTAAGAACTTTATCTATATTTCCTATGCTTTTCCTCTTTCTAATATTTTCAGCAATCATATCACGATTTCTAGGATTACAAAGAAATTTTAAATTATATTCTGGTTTTGGCAAATAAATTTCTGGTTCAGGAATAAAATTAATTTTTTGTTTAAACTGCAAATAAATTATTTTCAACAATTTAGATATTCAATTAAAAAAAAATTATTTGAAAATTAATTTGGAAGAAATAATTACGTCATTGTTTGTACAAAATCTTTTTACATTCAATATTTTTGATAGATATTTATTAATTTTTTTCATAATAAACTAAAAATTGTATACATCAATGTATCAATGTAAACACAATAAAACTGTAACTAAATAATATCAGAGTTTAAGATGAGAGTATAAAATTAAATTCGCAAAGTTCAGTGTATCTGCTTCTGTAGAAATTTATATTAAATTGGTTTTTGGAGGCGCGCTCATTTTAAATTTGCATTTGCATACTAATTTAGTGATTCTATATATTTCAACTATCATATATATATATATTCCAGTCTTCCAATTTTCAACAATCATAAAAAGTTTGATGTTATTAATTATAATGATGTAATGCAAATATTATAAAATATTAATTAGTAAAATAATTTTTAAAAATTCTATATCATTTTACATATTCAGTTTTTGTTATATTACACTAATTGTAATGATAGACCAGACTTATTGTAAATTAGAATCAGAATTATGAAATTATTATTATAATTAATTAAAAATTATTACAAACGAATTATCTTTATATTCAAAATGACACATATATTGATTTTCGGATATAAACTTCATATTATATCAGTTATTGATTCGATATTCAAAGTTTTTATTGTATATACTTGTTCGGATCAGAGCCCGAGTGTGTACATTTCCCGAAGTGGAGGGGGGGAAAAGCCGGCCGTGGAAGAGGTGAGATAGTAGGGTAAAAAGGAACTAAGACGAAGACGGCGTAGGTAATGCTGTAAAACTGTGGTTTATTGAAAGTATACGAAAATAAATGCAACTGTGGTCTTTATTTGAATGAATTGAAATAATATGTCATTGTCTTTATATTGATTGTGTTAAAAAATCCGCACTATCACACTATTCACTCTTGATTGGAATAACGCGAAGCATGGATTGTTCGTAGTTATAATAAATTGTCTATATTCTCAGCTTCAGTTTATTTAATTGAATTGCTC
>JAPYYT010003907.1:0-11780 GCA_030522565.1 Ceratosolen corneri | reverse complement strand
CCCCCCCCCCCCCCCCCCCCCCCGGCCCCCTCCCCCTCCTCCACGCCGACGACTTTTCCAGGGAGCCGGGGCCCACTGCTCCTCAGCCACCATCCGCTCGCGCTTCCATGCCGGATTGCGATTTCATCTCGAGCGCTCGCGAATCCATCGGCTTTCCTCCTCCCTTGGCCCTCTTACGCCAAGTCGCGACTGGTTAACCCGGAGGCGGCTGGCCTCGCTCGCGCAGATTGGATGGCCTTTTTTATTCGGGCTCGTTTGCGAATATTTTGAAACTGAATTGCGATAAAGAGGGGAGGCTGAGGGCAGGGCTAATATAGGATTGGTTGATATAAAATCCCGTCAATTCGACGCACTTCTCCGTCGCACGGCGGAGGAACGCAAGACCCTCCTCTCCCCCCGCGCCTCATCGATATTCGTGCTGTGTATCGATCGCGAGTCCCAAGCGATTTTCAATTATTTTACGGCCCTCGATAAATTGTCGACTTGGAAGGGTATTTCGCTCCTCTCTGGATTTATGAATGTTTGTGGCATTTTTTTTTTTTTTTTTTTTTTGAAATTGGCAAAGGCAAAATGCTCCTTACCCCATTATATATATGTATACGGGGCGCAAAGTTTTTTCCTATTTTGTAGGAGGTTGGCCGGCTATTTTTTACGATCATAAGCGCAGATTTGACGTTATTTATAATCGCGCCAAGTGTTTCTCTTATCCGTTTAATCGCAGCGCAAATAAATAGAGAGCTCGGCACGAGCTGCCCTCTAATTTATTATATGGCGCGCATTACAAATGCGCTCTAATTTTCAAATAGAGCGAGTTCCATTTTGAGAATGTATTGTTGGGCGTAAGAGGTTTGCGGATAAGAGTGGGGGGGGAGGGGGGCTTTCGATTATTAATGCGCTGCTTAGGAATGCGCGGCTCGATAATGAACTTTTATTCGTCGTGAGCAATGACGTGGAATAAATGGGCGGCCGTCTCAGATTAATTTTCTCCGCGCTTTTTTAGCGAGATATGAAATTTCGCTTTACGTAACGCCCGTAATTAGAACGGCTTTTCCTTGCGCATCAAGTGCGCTTGAATTCCCTTACTCTCTTTCCCGTACACACAACAAAGTGCAAAAAGCAACGGAGAATAGAATGCAAAATAAGAAGGACCAAGGCGAAATGGAAGATGATGACGAAGAAGAAGGAGGTGAAGGAGGTGAAGAAGAAGAAGAAGATGAAGAAGAAGAAGAGACGCTGATAATGAAGAGTAGAGGCACGATAGCTTAAAATAATATCACATTTTCAACAACTTATTTGTAATAGGAAAATCCGCGCAGCCTCAAAGGAAATACAACATTTTCATTTGTACGTCGGTAATGCAGCTACAAAGGACGCCCGCCTTATTTCGTCCTTTGTACATATTTTCAAAGATTATTATGCACCGCTTGTTTCGATACCAAATCCTCGAAAAGCGCTTGCAATTAACTGCAAGGCTCATTATTAATAATGGGAATAAATTCTCGGGCGTCTAACGCCATTAGCATAAGCCTTGTTAAAATTGATTGGGAGGACGCGTGGAATCAGTTTCGCGTCGATAATTCGCTCGGCCCGCGGAAAATGTCGGCGCGCGTTCTTACTCGATCTATCGGAGCCGCGAGGAAAAATGCACTCACTACCATTACATTGCCCATTACATCGTTATTACCGACCAACAGCGTGACTCTTAATTGAAAGCATTTTAAAACGGTGACTTTCCCTTAAACGCTAATCAGCCGCGAGCAAGTTGCACACGCGCGAATCACGCCGAGATCGCGGAAATCCGCGGCGCGTAATAATATTGGAAAGTGGCGGTGGCGCGGCATCGGCCAGGCCAAACTCACTGGGAACTCGGAGTAAGCAAGCAAAGAATTTCCCTATTAAACGCCCAAGCCCAATGTCCCCTCATCCTCCCCTCATCCTCCCCTCATCTAATCCGGAGGCGTTTAGCGGCACGTGAAGGAGGCACTTTTGTCAGGCGGTGGGAGGAGGTGGGGAAGCGAGGGAATCGTCGGCAAATAATACTCGAGAAGCCTTGACGGCAGCTCTTCGCGCGTAAAGTCGTTCGTCCGGATTCGAGGGACTTTAAAGCGCAGCTATAACGGGATTCGGCGTGTGACGTGTTGGCATTAATAAAGCGCGGGAGGCCGGCGGAGTTGCCGAAGCAGCGGATTCGATTTCAAAGTTTGTCGCCCCGCTACAATACCACCTTCTCTCTCTCACTCTGGGTGAGTGTGTGGGTAAGCAGTTTTGCAATCGACCGATTGGCCCATCCAATATGCTGGGCCGGCCAAGTTGACAGAGTTTTTCTCGGCGATTGACTACCACTGCGGCTCCAAGAGTTTCGCATTGCCGATTCTCCGGCCGAGGAAGACAGACGAAGAAGAAGCGACAATAGGATGGACGCGCCGAGTCGCGACGCGGGACAGCCAGAGGTTATGTGCGCGCGTGTGTCTGTGGTAGGGGATAAGAGTGGTGGGGAGGATGGAGCGGATTCGCAATGACGTTCGCTTAGATATTCATCGATTTGTGGACTCTGACGGAAAATTAAGTTCGACATTATTGAAGCTCGGCCAACAGTCTTTCTTTGATAAGCGAATATTTGAACTTGGAAGAAGGACCATCGTTTTTAGGCTTCGCTCTCTTCGCTTGCTCTTTGCCTTGGAAAAATAAATCATTGAAGCGTGCGTCGGCGACGCGGTGCTGCATCTCTCTCTCTCTCTTTTTAGGAAAGTGTCTCCGAGGACGTGGCATGTAATTTAATAATTATTAAACAGCTTTAACTTTATGCCTAAGAACAATGTTTTCGTTTCGTAGTATATTACGCGCTTATTATTCAAAGTAGTGTGAGATTGAATAATTTCGGAGGGAAAGTTCCTTGAGCGAGTAACGCGTATTTTACTTTGATAATGGCCTAAACAACGACAATGTAATAATCCACGCATTTTATTCTGAAATAACACGGCCGCGATAATTTATACATAATAATAGTATGCAAGATAAACAGCGAGGGAGCGTTTAAATAAAAATCTTTAATATATAATACGAAACTTGGGGCATTTTAATTATTTGTTTGTTAAATTTTTCTTTTCTTTTTTTTTTTGCCACTTTTCTTCTTCTCTCATACGAATTGAAATCTTGGCTAACTCTTTTGTACGGCGATTGGTCATGAAAATTGGAATTCTTCATTCGATAATTTACTTGAAATTTACTTCGAGACAATTTTGAAGTTTTTGAATATAAGAGAAATTCTGATAAGTTTGTTGGAGTTGTTTTAAATTGTACCTTGATATCCGAATTTTTTTTTGCAAAATATTTGCCGACTCGCGAACAAAGCGGCCCAAAGCCAATCTCTGTCAAATTAAATCCTCTATGCCAAAACTTCATTTCTATAAGGAGAAAAAACACTTGGATAACTTTTATTTGCTCCTTACAAGCGAAGTTTCCTACGAGCGGAGTTCAATTATCGATTTTATCAAGGTCATCGATAGTTTCATTCCATTATGTCATAATTGCCTCTGTTATTCGATTGGAAATGCGTTGTTATAATGTTGTTGTTGAATATGTGAAAGTCTCAGAGTAGGTGAAACGGCCACTTTAGAATGACGTTAAAATTATTTGCAAGAACAAGGAAAGAGAACGTAAACACGAAAGAATAACGTCCAAACTAAATACTCGCTAATTTAATTTTAATGAATTCGGATGGGCTGACTGACACGCGCTCTCTCCTTTCAAATGTAATGCACATCTGATTTATTAAAGAAGATAACAGTTTATTAGTACGGGCTTGAGGAGCTATAATTTGCAAATACGCCAGAGAAACGTTAAAGATACAAGGTATCACAATAATTTAAATATCATTCATAAATTCTGGTTCCATTCTCCTTCCATTCTCGATGCCGACTCATTTAAATACGAGACTTACTGGCCCACAAGGTTTACACAAGGCATTTAACCGTGCGATTTATCGATAAAAGAGCTAGAGAGAGAGCTAGAGAGGGAGAGAACTGGGTAAGAAAACCTACACTTAATGATAAAATTACAATCGAAATTATACGTATACATTAGGCTTTTCCACTGCACATACGAAAAGCGTGTATTTACATATCTCGGAGAATATATCTCTTGAAAATATATGTGATTATTCCTTTCTATTAAAACAAGATAATGAAACTGTTTTTTTATGCAATATTCAAATTTTAAGCCACGTAACATGCAAAAATTAAGATATAACTTTGCCACGATAAATAGCGCGCTATCTTTAAAGGATTTTTTCTCTTTCTTTAAAACTTGGGGCATCGCTCCAGATTATCGAGGCGTGCGGTGTTACCACGTGTTGTTTATGGAGGGTTAGGCGCAATTGGCCTCGTTACACCCATTATCTAGTAACCCAATCACTCGCCACTCTCTCCTCGAGCGAGACATGCCTATTATTCGATAAATTATTTTTATCCACTAAATAATGCACGTAAGGGCAGTCATTGTTAGCAACTTGTTACCCTCATGCTCTCGTATTAATTGGCTCTATTGTCGATTTAGAGGGCACTAATAGCCAATAACGCTAACTGACTGTCGCCGTATCCCTTTGGAAAGCGAACACGACCCCGCAATATTTCGCACGGCCAGTTCGCGACAAGTACGGCCAAAGTGCGCAGGTGCCTCATTACGCGCCCTCACGCGCCCTCACGCGCCCTCACGCGCCCTCACGCGCCCTCACGCGCCCTCACGCGCACACACAGCAATAATACAGAGCCTCGGCTAAGCAGTGACGAGGGATTGGAAAAAGTGATCCGCTGCCCGAAAAGCAGCTTGCAAAGGGGACTTTGGGGAGGCAACAAAATTGCGTCTCTAGGACTTCATTTGGGGCTCAAAGATGAATGCTCGTGAAGGCGCTGCCATTGGGATTATTGCATAGACATTGATAACAACTACGAAATACGGCATTTCATCCGTTTTCTCATACACATATATATATATATATATGGAGGTAGGAGGGATAAATGGGCACACGTAGGCGCACTCTCGATTGGATAAAGAGACGAAGGGGTATGATTAGGAGGTCGCGTAGAGCGATTTCGTAACTGTACTTTTGGGGCACAAATCCCCGGCCGAGTTTAATGTCATGGTGATTGTATCAAGGTGATGGAAATTGTTAAATCGACAGTGGAAACACAAGCAAAAGCTCCGGAAGCATTATTATAAAATACACTCTTATAAATGTCGTATCACTGATACTTTGGCAATGAATTTGGAGGCGGGCCGACCTGACATTTACTTGAAAATATTATTGCCATTCGCGCGATGTGCGCGTTCGCACTTTATGTTCACCAAAAGTACGCGTAACTCGCGACCTTTTCAATTTGCACGATCGAATTTTCCTTCCCTCCTCTTGCTTTAAAGCGGCAATTTCGAGAGGCCTTTGCTTATTTTCCTTCTTAACCCAGTGAGACTGTATATCCATAAAAGATAATGGGAGGAAAAAATTTATATACCTCACTTTGAAATTCAAGAAAACTTGGATAGTAAAAATGTATCGTAATGCCCAACAACAAATGAGCTTGTAAATATTCGCGTATAAAATTGCTGTAACTTTTTTAAAGCGCATAATAATAATGATAAATAGCAGGGCAAGTGGAGGTAAATCTATGAGCGTTGGCGGGCCTTGTTTGGCGATACAATAAAAGCAAAAAGTACCTTGGCCGGAAATGTCGCTGCCTTATAATCCGAAACCCTAGAATGGCGAAAAGCCATGCGAGAATAAGTGGACTCGCGCGCGCGAGATTACGATTTTACGAGCGAGCGCCCGTAATCATATGGTCGGAGAGAATTATCGACCTGCCGCTTGATTTAAGCAACCAATGCACTCTACATTTTCGGCACTCGCAAGCATAAGACTCGCGCGCCACAATGCCACGAGATGAGCATACACTCTGTTCTCTACTGAATGCCCACGAGAAACATTTGTATCTAAAATGTACGTCCTGTGGGGCGCTGCAGCGATAGATAAATGGACCGAGGGAGGAGGAGATGGTGGAGGAGGTGGTGGTGGAGGTGGAGGAGGTGGAGGAGGAGGTGGAGGAGGAGGTGGAGGGGCGGGGGGTAGCAGGGAGGAGATAGGGCGAAAGCCGGAAAGAAAATGTTGGGATATAAGCAAGCGAGACAAGAAGCTGCACAAGTCGTGGCTCTAGAGATTCCGACGCGCCTCTGGAGATTCGCCGCGTACACATGCGCGCGCGCCCCAACCAACACACCCACGAAGAGAGACGTTGAGTGACGGGCGGCTAGAGGGTTTTAGGTGGGCCGGATAATACAACGCGTTCGCGTTGTAGTTACTTTCGTGCCACGCACTCACACGTACATGTAACCGGGGGAGTCTGTCGCTCGGGGTGAGGAGGAGTCGTGCCTCTTGAAGGGAGATCGAGGAAGGAAACTCGAGGCCGCTGCTTTCTTTTAGCTGCGCTGATTATTTCTAATCAAGGTTACCTGCCCCTTTATGTCGAGCGCCAAGCCGTCTTTGCCTCACCATAACTGCACTCCAGGCTTCCTTGGAGCGATCTTACGTGCACTTATTCTCGGCAGCGGCAAATTCCATGACTTGCAAGCCCAAGTACAAAGTGTCAATTGACGTGATTATTCTCCTCCCGAGCTCTCCGAGCATTAAATTAGCTTTAAAGCTTACTTTTGTTGCCCCGCGTGCCTATCGCCCTAATGCTCGTCCGTTGTAATTTTGTTGCTGCTGTTGTCGTTGTTGCTCTCCCTTTTTTTTCCACCGTAATTTTCGACGGATCATTTCGATTAATAATAACACCAGCACCTGGCATACAATGTATTTTAACAAAACACCGAGTCCACAATGCCTTTAATTAATAATACAATTGCCGGACTACATTCATTATTGTAAATATTAATGAAATATCGTTGCCGGCCGACAATGTAGTGCGGCACAAATTGCTCGGCACTTGCATTACAGTTACTTTATTATTGCGTGTCATTTACAGTTCGACTGGCGAGAGAAGCCAGCCTTCATTATATGTAAATTAAATGGGGAATATTTGGAAAAAGAGTTTAAATGCATAATACATTGCTGCACATTAGAAAGTTAGCTTTTCGATCGTAACTGGCATAGTTCTTCAAAAGTGTTATTTGCATGCAGCTTTCAAGAACTTGAGAGCCTCACCAAAGTATATTATTCCCTTCGCACAGAATCCAAACTGACGTCTGCCCCCGCCCCCCGGCCACCCTCCACACACAACTCGATACAACCATTTCTTGCGCATTTCCAAGCTCTGCCAATGTGGCAGAGCGAGTACTAATAAAATGGCGATCGACTAGCTGTCGCGTGATCCTTTAAAGGGGAATTAAAGGCGCGCTTAATTCGAAAACGCTCCGAGCATCTTTCGCTCCCCGAGGCTCCTCTCACCGCCAGCTTAACTCAACTTTCTTCAACGCCCCGAACAATATGAGCCCCGAGATGTATAGGAAGCGCCGACAACGACGTACACATCCGCCCCTCACACTACTACGAGAGCAAAGCTGCGCTCTTACGAGCATTTAACCGTTCGAATTCTGACGATCGATATCCACGATATAATAACCACCCAGCTCTCCTGGACAACACTTATCTAATCGCGCTACAACTGTTATCGCACCACTACGTGCGCGCGCCCCCCGACGCCTGCATTCCCACACGCATTTCAATAATTATATGAAGTGGAAAATGTTAATTCGGTTAGTGAATTTGCATTGGGAGAAAACTGGGCCGAGCGCATAATTCTTGAAAACGTGTGTCTTATCTTTCGTGCGGCCGCTCAATTTCAAGGAGAAGCAGAAAAGAAACGAGGAAACCGTATGTGAAAGTAATTAATGATACCTTTTACCTCCTGGATCTTACGTGCGATCAGCAATCTTGAAATGCTTATTTCTTGTTTCTCGCTCGAGTGAAAAGAGCTCCGGTAGCGGCGCGACGAGGAAAAAGAACTCGTGCGTACGCGCTAGCGTGAAATTCTGGCGCTGATAAGGATAGAAAAAGGTCGTGTAAGGATCCTGCCCAACTACTCTCTGTATAAACTGTAATGGAAAATGTAGATGCAAATAGACTGAGCTCTCGATGGCTTCGGCCAATACGTAAATCGCCAGTGTCTGTAGGCAACCTACGCGACGTCACAGCCACTGACGCCTGAGCACGCACGCACGCATGCACGCACGCACGCACGAACTGGAGAAGGCGCGTGTTTGCAGATGAAAGGCGTGGCGGTGTGTGCGAGTCGCATACTAAAACGTAAAGGAAAAGCGCATCGCGATTATGCGATTTAGGCGTAAGGCGTGAGCGCCGATGCAAACGTGTCGACGAGTATAGGCTCAAAGGAGTAACGAACAACAACAATAATAAGTAATAATATTAGTAGGTAATAATGAGAATAAGAGGAAGACTAGGCAGAACGGGAGTGATAATAATGATAAACAAGAGATAACGATAAACATTTCGCAAGCGTGAAATTCTAGGTTTTAGGTTCGCTCAGGTCGGGCCCACGAGACTCGCGAATCCCGTCGAGCGGAGCTGACGCGAATTTGAAGGGAAAATTAAATGTAATCGTGGAATTTCATTACGGTTACGACAAGTCTCGCGCCGAGGAATTAGAGGGTCGGATTATCGCGCACTCGCGAAATAGGCCGACGGGGAAGCGGCCGCCTTTTTATACGAAATGTCATATAGAATTATTCCTACGTGGATTTAACGATCTTTTCACAAAGATTGCAGCTTTACAACCCGTATCATTATATTCCGACTGAGAGGGTAATATACTCGCGCTATTGGATAATGCATTTGCATTTTAGAAGAGGAGGAGGAGGAGGAGGAGTATGCTCGTGTCGTATTAAACGGGATAATTTGTAATTCCGAAGGAATTCTCGGTTTTATAATAATGACGAAAATTAGGGGAAAAATGTCAAAGTTCATTGAAAGTGGATGAACTTATTTAAATAATCCTCCATCGAGTTTCATACGCTTAGTGCTCGGCGCTTTCATTAAACTTTTATTTAACCTCGGCCTTCGCTACTCGAGGCCACTTTTTCTAATTTAATTTTACAGATTTGCCTTCAAATGTAAATGGGCCCTTTACGGCAAGGACGCGAGTCCTACGCGATTCTCTCCAATTTCACTTCCACGCTAAAGGAAATGCGTAATATTGTATATCAGGTACATCATAAACTGAAATTCTCTCTCCTGCGAAGAATAATATAAACTTACGGAACCTGAAAATCAAGTATTAAAAGACTTTTTCTCTCTCTCTCTCTCTCACTCGCAGTTCGCAGTAGAAGCCCAAAGCAAATATGTAACGAAAGAAATTGCATGAAAAATAAAGTTGAAATAAAAAAAATGTACAGCATACGACTGGAGCGAATGTTTTTCAACTTTCAGTTAAATAGCTCGCACTACGTCACAATGGCAGTAAACTTTATTTATTTAATTGAACGATAAATTTTACAAGCGCACGCGCCCTGACAAATCGCCGAAGGAGGCTCGTGTGTGTGCCTGTAACAGGGCATTCGTTATTGATAATAAGCGGACACCGGCTTCGTGTAATGCAGTTTCACCTCCTCGGAATAAGTCATTGAATTAATTTTTCCAATATGCTGCTCGATACTTGAAGTGTATGCGTTGGAATTAAAGGGTTCGCAAGGACATTGAATTTTCCAGATAAGCGATAGACTTTCGATACGATTGAGCATCTATCGGACACTAGGTACGATTAATTAATAATTATAATGTATTGTTGTATGTATTGTTAAATTGTGTATTAATTGCGTGTAATGAGAAAAGGTCGTGCAACTTGTTTCGACAAGTCGTTGCGAAATACAAATAAATAGCCCACGTACAATGGCATTATCTCCTTTATTGTACGAGCGAGAGCGTAAATACTTGTGTCGCCTTAGTTCTATGCGACGTGAAATAAACATGAAAATTAAAGTCAAGTTCAATAAATATTGAAGTGTGTCGCATTGGCTATTGGAATAATTTATAAGTGGCTTGGCGTTTAGCTGAGCGAGCACGAATGTCGCTTAAATATCCCGGATCTACTCTAATCAGGGAGCGACATTAGAAAGCATCGCGAGCAATATCGATAGCAAAGAAAACGAGACGGAACCCAAGGCTAAAAATACAATTGCCTGCCGACCAAATCCGGCAAAAATAGCACATGCGCACAATAAGGAGTAAGTCATGCTTAATAAAACATTGTTCGCCATTGTCTGAGAATTCGTGGAATTTGCGAATGAAGATTGGCGCGATTTCACATTGCTCGCAACCTTTTCCCAAACTGCAATAAGTATTATTTATAGTCTCAGGATTGATAAAGCGTGAATTCATTATGAGGAGCTTGGGAGGGAAGGAGGAGGTGAGACATTGATTGTGAGATGGGAAACAACTCGTAGACGAACAAGCTAACGTAGCCTGCTTCTTGGGGCTGAAAATTTTTTTTTTGCAACCGCTACCTTTTACATCAACAATGGCGTTGGAGCAACAACGAGTATCTCGTTCGTGGAATAAACATTTGCGTTTAATGTTAAAAGATAATTAGCGAGAAGCCTATTATTTGGCCGGATTAGTTAACTCTTATTATGCAGAGGTGGAGGGACAATTAATTTCTAAAGTGGTCGGTTAGAACACTATTAATTAGGGCAAATGTAACGCCACAGGTAATGCGTTGAAATTTTTATTAATTCGTGCCTCTAACGAGAAGAGCATTCAAACATTTCACAAAATTTATCTTTTAATTAAAAGCCATTGCTTCGCCCACATTTTCCCCAACTTTATTATAATTTCAGCTGTAAACAAATTCGACTCGCCGTCGCGTATTTTTATAATGGAAATTTTCATTGTAAAAAGGAAATATTGAATTTTTGTCCCGAAGAATGAATTGCAAAACCCTTGCAACTTCGCAAACTTCGAACCTAAGAATTAAAAACTTTGCTTTTAAAACTGTGCTAATGCATGGCGAGGTGAGTCTCTGTGAAATATTGCGGATTAAGGAGACGAAATCTATCGAGAGCGAGAACAAGTAGTTACATACAGGAACTAGAGCGAGAAGCCAATGCTTAAACTCTCGGTTAAAGTTTAATAGGGAAAATATTAGGAGGTATAGGCCAGCAGAAATCCAATTATACTTTAAAGCTGAAAAGTAGCTGTTGGCTTTGGCTCGTGGCCGCATCCAATACGCCGAGGAGTCGAGGCTAATAGATCAGTGGCCAACGTCTCGGCACAATTAACTCTTGCGACATTAAGATTCTCAATTGGCAATCGCACTCTTGACCCTCAAAGACCTCATTTCGACACTGTCAATATTTATCGGCAACTCGGCCATGTGCATTAATGCCAATGCAGACAAGATGCGCACGAAGCACATCAAACGAACGAAATTCAGTCTCACTAGGAGCTAACAATATCCTAATGGCCAATATCCGAGAACCACTGGAACAAAATCGGGTTGCCACGCTATTTTTATGAGTTTCTTTATGAATTGTCAATCGAGCCTGTCGACCTTCGAAATTCGCCAAGAGGACGCAGACTTGCGCTCCCCGAGCTCGAAGAAAGCTCGTCGTCCAATGCGACTTGCGATAAGAGCCCTCGAGCCTCACAATATACACACACACACACATATATATATATATATATACGAGAGGCCACACGTATCCGCATTGGTGGCTGGTCGAGGGCCTCCTCGAGGAGGCAGGGGATGCGTGCGTGCGTGCGCGTGTGGGTGGGGTTA
>JAPYYT010003906.1:0-11293 GCA_030522565.1 Ceratosolen corneri | reverse complement strand
AAAGAAATATATTCCAGGGACAAAAATGGTCTTTGCTGGTTTGAAGAAGCCACAAGAACGAGAAGACATTATTGCTTATTTACAATCAGCGTGCAAATAGATTTTAATAAGCAAATAAATATCTCCTTTGTTATTTCGGAGCGAGGCATCGAATGAAAATTATGAATATTATTAATTAAACAATTGGAGCTTTTATGAAAAATATGCATATTGGCTAGTTCTAATTATTAATTATTGTAACATGTTCGTTAGATGAGTTTCGTCGATCCATCAATTTTTCGAGTCTCGCATTAATCGACAGTTATAAATAAATTTCACGCGTAATCTTAAATACTCAAATAAATTATGCAAAGCATCAACAACAATAAAGTAAAATAAAACTAAGAAATAAAATCCTTTAGCAGTTGTAAGATACTTCTCAGTTTCTTTCACTACGACATAGAAAGATTGATGCTTAAAAGAAACACACACGTCCACTTTTATTCATTAAATCACATAATTTAACTCCAGTGGAATATTTAAATTAAATTATGTATTATGCAATTTGAGCTTTTAATCTTTAAATTCCCAACATATTATCGTGTTTCGTATTTCGTATTGCAGCAAGTGTTTAAATTCGTGGATTAAGCCAATTAACATCAGTTTGTAATGCTCACAGATGTCACATCATTTGAAAGTGAATTGAACGAAAATGACATTCGCATGCACAATAGTAAATTGATAATTATAAAAGTTGGACGATTCTCAGGCATAATGAGAATCCTAGGGCGGCTTCATTTTTCATCTGCCGGTCTTCGACTCTTGCGCACAGTTCTCGCGTAGGAGTTACAAGAGCCAAGGAAAGAGGGGGGGGTGGAGGGAGGGAGGGTGGGAAGCGGCGACGGAGATGAGCCACTAGACGTCGCGAAGGAGAAAGGAGGGACGACGAGATTGACGTGCCTCTATTTTATTTTGGAGAGAAAATGTGTCAAATAAGCAAGCGAGAGAGGCGAGCTTTAACAGCTACCGAGTACCAAAGTACCACATGCGGATCGTGCACTCTTTCGAATTCCGTATGTGCAATGTCACACCTGTCAACGACTATTTTTGGCAAATGCTGGGAAAATGGGCCACGAGCAGTCAGAGTCGTTTATCATGCGCGATAATCAATCAGCATAAGACCTCGTAAAAATTACACGATACGCTGGAAAAGTTTCGTGACTCGGCCACGTCCGACCAAACTTATTCCGTCATTCTCTCCTTCAAAAACAAAAGCCACTCGTCTCCCGAGCTATCGGAACAATATTTGAAGCACTCGCGGCCCTCCTCACGACCCATCCCATTACTTTTACTTTTACGAATACATAAAAAGGAGCCATCGCCAAACAGCATTGGTAGAAGAATATAGGCATTACAGGCGTTTTTTTCAATGTATATAGTAATATATATATATAGTAATATAATGTATATAGTAACTGTGGGCTGTTAAGGCGACACGGCAAAATAGCTTTTGCGATAGGATTACGTAGTGCCGTTTGCGCCCGGAGACATAATTCTCAGTCGCAATTGAAGAATTGCCGCAACTGACGCTTCCCCAAGACATTTCTGACCTCTCGAGCAAAGGGCCCAATCCACCCCACCCATCCACACCCATCCACACCTTCTATTTAGCAGGAGACGGCGGCTCACTCTTATAATGAAAGTTATGTCCTCTACGTGCAAAAGAGTATATGTGTGTGCGCTGGGATGTTGTGCTAATTCGTTAATGCAGCATGTATATTAATTAATTTGTAAATTTTATATTTATTTACACTTGGAAAGTTTTGCCCGCTAAGGAATGTCATACTTGGGTTCATATGAATTCGGAAAACACGTAATTAGCGAAGATATATCGACACGCTCCAGTATGATCAATTGAGGTTAAAACGCGAGTTCCAAGAAACCTCATTACGCGGTGAAATTTAAATAAGCGCCAATGCTCTTGTAATGCATTTATAATATTTTCTTTGGCAGCGTAATAATGTTGTAATGTAATTTCAATTGAAGAGCTTGAGATTGAAGATTGCACTTTTAAATTTCACGATTAGCGTTAAAAAAATATTTAAATATTGCTATTTCAAAACCTATTTTCTTAAAATCATCTATCCTTCCGGTCAGAGTGGCATTATCATTGAATTGCTAGTCGTACGACAGAATTAATCGTTAATTATGACTTGAATTATACTTAATGCTCGCGTCATCTATCAAGGGACAATCAGCAGATGTAATAAAATATATACAACACACACACACATCCACAAATATTTCGCTAAAAATGCTTTCTTACAAAGATCATATTAATGACTTTGGGCTCTATTACTATACTGAATCACAGTTCAAATAATATTGGATGCATTTAGTACACAATTACTTGAAATTATTTGATTTAACCATCGTGGTGACCCTCTAAGCTGCCATTAAAATGCTTATTCGTCAGTAGTGTTGGAATTCAGATTCTATTCGTACTTTAGCAATGAAAAATTAATAATTCGAGAATCTATGAATAATTAATTGCAGATGATTTTAAAGAATATTTTAAACGTATAAATACTAGTTTTCCTACAGAGGAAAATGGCCTAACGGACGTTTTGCTTGGAATCCGCATTGAAAAGGCATTTGTCCACGACGATCGAAAGTTATACTTTTCTCGTTAATTATATGCAAGATTCTCACATTGACTCTGGCAGTTTATATTCTTAGTAAATGAATATGCAATGGTTTATTTACATTTTAAACAATCTTTATTTAGAAAATACAGAATTTCGCCAGAATCGTAAAAACGGGTATTGTGACAGGTAGCTCTCAAAATAAAATTTGTTAATATTGAAAATATAATTAGCATAAGATATTGTTGATAAAATCAGACACAACAAACCGTGAAAAATAAATGTTCGATAAGTAATTATTAACAATGGCAATAAATATTGTTGACTACATTGTAATAAAAAATTATGTTATATAAATTTCAGTGCGCGCAACGCTATTTTTATTTGTGATGTGCGGTTGCGTATGTAAATGTTGTCAATGTTGTTCTTGTTGAGTTGTCATTCGAGGTTTTTGTTGAATTTAATAGTATTTTGTATCGGCGCTTTTATAAAGAATTTACGAAAAATGAAAAGTGTTTTTGTAAGTGAAAACTTGAATATTTTTTAAAATTTAATTCTCATCTTAAATTAGATATCATTCTTCTCTCTTCCTCTTTTTTTCTTCAAATAAAATTATAATTTTTAATCTTTCTCGTACCTCCAATATTATAAAATGATACATTTATTGCAATTATATATTTTTTTATTCGGCTGCTAATTTTATAATCTTAATACCACACAAAAACAATGTTGCCATGTTTGTTGAATGAAAAAGTATGTTGTTAGATTACATTCTATTACATTACATCTTGTAAACAGTTACTGTGATTTTTTAACAATATATTCCGCAAAATTATGATATTAAAATGAATTCATACGGTAATTATTCATTGGTATGATTTTTTAATCAACTGCACAATCAGTAAATTGAAACGAGAGAAGAGAAATATATTTGCTACTGAATTCATTTACAAATACAATGTAAACATCAACGTCAGTTTAATACAATTTTTTTTTTACTAATTGAATTAATTTACGGATTGCAGATGCTTGACTAAGCTAAAATGAACGTACGAACTACTTAAGAGATCGACAAGAAATATTTAATGTGTTTAATTGTTGGTAATAAATAATGAGCGAGTATGTCATAAAATACTCGCCTATAATTTAATTAACGCAATCGACTCGCAATACATTGATCGTTAAATTTGATCTGCGTCTTGTGGAATCAAAGAACTAATACCATTTCTTATCTCTTTTCTGTCTCTCTCTCTCTCTCTCTCTCTCTCTCTCTCTCACTCTCTCTCTTTTAAATGACAACGAAAGGTCGACTATGAATAGAAATGGCAACGGTCCATACGATACTTTGATTTGCGCGCGCCCTTTTTTCTTTTGTTCCCCATCGCACTCTAACAATTACCCAATAATTATCGTCTTTGTTCTAGATGTCGCTAATAATTGTCTCAATAACGCGATCTCCGTAATGATCGCTAAGATTTTATTACCGAATATATCGATCAATGTTTTATTTTGCGAATATTGCTGCTGGCCATAAACTTGGCATTTTTAATATTTGCTGATCTACTGTCGGTTATCACGGGATTTATTGTAGTAATCGAATATTGAAAAGCTTTTTAATAATTCCGAATGTAAATAGGCTAATGCGAGTGAAAATGTCGGATACGTTTAATTATAAACAAAATTATATAAAAGTATATAATCTTGATGGTATTAAATCTTTGATGCTGCTTTATGTCGCTACATACATAGTGCGGTAATTGTACAATTACGTCTTTTGTAAATTCTGAGTCATTTTTGCGAGCGATAAAGTGTCGATTATTAACACTTTATAATTATTGCTTCGTAATATCTTGTTGCATTCGATGTGTAATTATAATCTCAATTCGATTCCTCGCTTTCAATTTCACTTAATCTACTACTCTTATTAAGGTCTTACTTTATGTAAGCCATGAAAGTTTATTATATACATTAATATGAAAATTTTATATTTATAATCGTAATCTTAATGTAATAAAATTTATCGTAATAAAATAATGTAAATAATGTAATAAAATGTATTGCAAGCTTGTATCCATGGGATAATAGTGTGCGCGTGAAATACACGCGAAGCACAGAAATTTACATACATTTATCCACGATACGTATAATTTCCGAATATTTTTTCAACTATCATTACAAAAAAGTAGCTTTAAAAGAATTTTTCTCTCAATCAGAGTCATTTTCATAAATACTTGGTATCATCGAACATTCGTAGTCAAGTCGCATTTCATCACGTTATTTACATTTAATTTTTCGAATTTCCATTCATTAAAATTAATTAATCCATTCGGTATAATTAGACAACATAAAAATATTAATTTTATCAATGGTTTCTTTAGATAAAATAAACGTTTCATAAAATGTCAATCAATTGCGTTTCAGCGTCACCGAATAATCAAAGCCTAGAAAGAAATTATTTGAATGTATATATGTGCGTGCACATGTAAATGCGTGCGTGATAATAACCACACGCACTAAAAATGTTGTACAATTTAATTTTTGAAATGTTAAAACATTTACTATATACTATTAATTGAAAATGAATTTTATCCGAGTGATTTGCGCTAGAAAGTGCTATTAGATTTCATGAAAGTATTTTCGATCTATGACGTGTATAGTGGCTGCTTAAAAGTTCCATATTGTTTTCTTATTGATGTGAGAATTATTATTAAAAAAAAAATGTACAATAAAACTTAGGAGGCTTGTTTGTTTTTCTTGAAAATATTACTACAAAGGCTACATTATTATCACTAAATGTGTGTATTCGGAGATATAAAATAGTTGGAGCCAAGGTACGGGATGTGGTCAGCTAAGGCAGGATAAAGAAATTGTTATTTTGTATCCTTTTTCCTTTATTTATTATTTTTGCATTTCATTAAATGGCAATTTTTTTACAAGGCCAGTTCGTACTCTAACTTCGTGCGTGACTCTTGTTATTGGCGTTTTATTCGTATAAATCATTCGTGTTACACGAACATATTCGATCTATCCAATTTAGCTTTTGTGATAGAGAGAGAAAATACAACGAACGCATATTAATTTTCCATTAAGTAAAATTTACGCCTTCATTTATACGCGTGTCTTAGCTCAAATTGCTCGATGCATTAAAATACAAATCAATAAATATATGGTTTTGGCGCTAATAATTAATAAATGTGTGAACTTACGAAGCAACTAATGTTGATGAGGTACGCGTGAATTATCAATCGAAATGTACGTGAAGCCTATGTTAATAATCCACAAGTGATTGTGGTCTGTCGAATAAATATGAATAACCAGAGCCGCGCAATTCAGCGAGAGGAGCAATCATTTCTTGTGAAATTTTTCAACGCTGCTTGGTCCAGGAGCTTGAAAAGTTCCATCAATATCCAAGACGAGAAAGCCATTCCCGGTTCATTGGGCAAATATTTCGATCAATTAACAACTTATCTCGATGAGGATCAGCATGGCCAAATAGTTGATAGCATTTGGTACGCAAATGAAAGGTATGATGCGTGTTATCTGAATGCTGATATATCGATTCAAACGAAAAATCAAGTTTATTACAGGTTTATTTGAATATGTATAAGGCTAGAATTTATGTGGTAATTTTGCATAAAAGTTTCTACGCGACTTTCCATGATTCATTGCAAATAGAAATTTGCCCGCTCAATTAACTACCAAAATATTTTCCATTACCATCTTTTATCTATAAATAAGTATTTGAATACATAAAGAACAACTACGTAGCTGGCACACATATATACATACATATATATATATATATATACATATATACATATATATTCTGCATTTAATTGGGCACGGACAAAGTATTACTTACAATCTCCAAGTGCAATGATATCTCTTAATATGAGTAGATTCTGAAGTAGGGGGGGGGGGCCTCACAAAGTTAAAATTAAAGATGATTGCATTTAAAGTTGGTATTTTTAACAAGCGTTTAGTGGTAGTAGCATGCACTGAAGCTACATTGATATATTTAGACTTGGAATGGTTTTATCGTATTTGTTTACAACCCACTTGATGACTGCTAGAATACGACTAAAACAATTAAAAATTTAACTGCTTATGGCGCACTTACTTTAATTCTAATCCTTTTTTAAATGACATGCAGGCAAGTATTGTGGAGCATGCCATCAACAATTTCAAAGTAAAACCTTATAAGATGAGTTCCCAATTAAGTGCTTTTTCTTAATCTGTTGCTGCGAGTTTGTCGAACACTATTTTTAACCGATTAATCTTTCTCTTCCCTCGCATTACTTATTAGACTAGAAAATTTTAAATTTCATTTGTCAAATAATCGATTCAACTGCATCTCTAAAGGACACTTTATTCTTTGACATATTTTATAATTAATCCATTATTTGCTCCATAATATTGTATTTATAATTACTTTATAATTATGACTTTGTACACTCCCATAGATTTATAAGATAAAAGCAACCTACAGAGTTTAATTGAAATTATACAAAGAAAAAAAGAAAAACAAACAAACAAACTAATAAATAACATCATTTTTCGCGTCGTATATCTAAATTCATACGTACATTTTATATTTTAACATATTTCATAACTCATAAAAGGTCTATAAATACAATTATTAACAATTATTAACAATATTTATCATAATAAAGAATACACAGATAATTATTATATATATATAGTAATTTATATAGTATAAATAAAATGTATGTAATTATTCAATATACATAAATAAATGTTTATCCTTTGAACCAATGAACGTGAATATTGATTAACAAATAAGGTCTTTCCGATTTTCAACATTTAATAGGATCTGTGTCTTGAAAACTGTAAAATTTCAACACACATATATATATATATATATGTGTGTGTGTGTGTGTGCGTCTGTGTGGAAATAAAGATTTTTCAAATAATTTCTATTGACAATGAAAATTTTAATGGTAAAACAGATTGATAATAAGAATAATAATACACAAAAGAAAATGTATTGATTAATTTTTATATTAGCTTTTCGAAACATCTGTTTAAAGTCATAAAAATCAATAGAAATGACATCGTTGTTATTTTTAGAAAATAGAATAAAGTTACTAGAGTAATGTACAATTTGTAGATAATACTGATAATGCACGTAACAGATAAGATATTTTAAATTACCTAAAAATCTAAATAATGTGCATTAATATATTAAATTTACCATTTGATATTTATATAAAGTATAGTAGTAAAAATTCTACTCTTTCTACAAATTTATCGAGTGTCCTTGTACTCCTGTCTATTATAAATACATCAAGGTTAAGTTGTACTTTATGATCTTCAGTAGAGCTTTTTTGAACGGCCTTTTTCTTTTAAAATTTTTTCAAACTAAAATGTTGTGCGATTATCATTTTAAACTCTGCCTATCTATATTATATATTATATATTATATATTATGCATTATTATATATGATATATTACTATATATTTACTTATAATATTAACAATTGAGACACCGAGATTCATGCATATATATTTTGTCCGGTTAACATTGAAGTTTAGACTTTTAACGAGTGATTTATTTCAGCAAAAATAGTAGTAATTTTTTAAAAAAAAGTAATAAGCAGCGTGTCAAATCATTTAAAATTATTTAGTAACTTTCTTTTTTGCAGTGCTTATTCAAATATGATTGCGTCTTGCTTTCACTATTGGCTTTAAAAGTTACGAAAATTAATATTACTATATTGAAAAATAACATATGTATATTATAGTACAATATAATTTAAATAAATGATAATCAGACAATGACGATTATTTATGCAAGTAATTTCTTATTAAGAAACTAATTTGTTATCAACGTCATGGAAATAAGTATGTAGAATATAAATTAATAAAAATTTTAATCTTGCAACAATGAGAAATTTAAATTAATGTTAGTTTTTTAAATACAATAGATTTATTATCATAGATTTATGTTCATTCGCGTATGATTGGAAAAGAATATTTCAATAGTTTTACGCGTATTGATAAATTTGCCGAATTATGCAATATTAATGTGCATTAAGTAATGGACAATTATTTTCATTTATGATAGAAAAGTGAAGAAATTTTTTATCCTCTTGCGAGACAATTCCAACGATCATATAATTTTGGAATTGTTTTTCAACTACGGCAATTTTTTATTAATATTTTCTAGCAATATAACATTTATACTGTGTGCGAAGTAAAATCTGTTGTCAGCCATCTCGTATTTAATTTTTCATGCAATATTTTTAACGATAGCACTATTATGATACAGTGTTCTATTAACTGTGACAACACAACAAATACATATCAGATTTATCATTACGTTGTGAAATGTGTATTCCCCTCTTTATCTTGAATTAAACATTTCTCGCTCGCTTATTCCAATTGCAAATTATACAATTTTTTTTTCGATTCAATTATATTCTAAGGCACTTTAAACGGAGAAATTTGTTCCTGAATTATTTATCACGAAATCCACGTGCGATAATCATCGTCGAGTCGAGGTGTTGTTTTAAACTATTTTCGTTCTGCAATATTCCGTATGCAAAGATTTTTGAGGTCACAAAGAATTACGACGAACTTAAACTAAGCACTCGAAGGATAATAACGATGCAATTTACTCGAATTATTCCTGCAGTCGACTATAAAATAGAAAAGGTATCGTAATTTTTAAATATTACAATACAAGGTACACACACACACACACACACACACACACACACACACACACACACACACATATATATTCGATATAATTAAGAGATGATAAATTAAAAGTCAATGAATATACTCATAGCGGAATATTTTACACTATTTATGGAAAATCAAAGTATTTGCTTGAATTAAAAAAATAGATTACATACATAATGTATTAAATATCAAATTCGATTAGATTGTTAGTTGATTGCTTTAGTGAAAAATGTTGAGCAGACCTAAGGATTTTCTTACTCGTAACTAAAGCGTTATTGGCAGGTTATCCGATACCTAGAGCATAAAAGCTTATTACCCAGTTGTCACTTCTTGTCACTATCCAAAGGCCTTTTATTGTGCCAAATAGTGAAATTCATTTACTTAATGCGATTCGAGAGAACTTCTCAATTGCGCGATTTAAAACTGGAATTTCCACGAGCCACCGCCAACTATTATCCATCCGCCATATACTCATATTCATCCATTTTACATTAAATGTAAAAGCACTAGAAGTATTTTTGGAAATAGGATAAAATGCACTTTTACACATAAACAACTTTTACATTGAATTGATCATTGTGGTTGAGTCTCAGTATTTTTTTAACGCAAAATGGCACGAGAATAAACGTGAAAATCAGTGTCTAATCTTGACGCATTACAAAGTTTTCCTACACTTTTTGTCCTTTAATATTTTGCTGGATATAAGTTCAGTAATACCTTCGTAAAATATTAATACTCTTCCTATACTCGTTTCATAAAAATTCATGATTACTCCGACTTTCTTATACTATCTTTCATCTCATTTGTATGTACGATAAACTGCATTTTTATGCATTTCCACGATGTATTAACGGCGATAATGTTAATAGGGAATACATAATTTCTATAATTTATTAAATGTTTCGTTGTATTCGAGGACTCTCTTCATTTATGAAGAGAAATTTCTATTTTTCATAAACTCACTCGCCTACAATAATTTGCAACTATCAACCACTAATTGGATATTCAGATATAAAAAGACACTGGTGATAAGAAAAAGAAATGATAAGAAAAAAATCTTTAAATGACCAATGCAAAAAGTCAGGCTAGGAAAACCTATTTCACTTGGATGAACTTTGATTCTCTTTAAAATGTAAGTCCGCGTTGGAACGTTGTGTCCTGAAATATTAATTGCCCATCGGCGGATAAATTTTCATTCGGAGCTCTCCCAACTCTTTCGACTTCCGCCACAACGGACGCACAATTATCTCATTTCTCATTCGCGAGATGCTGATTATAAGAATACGCGATCATTATGGCTTGCGACGCAGTAAGGACACGAAGCCTTGAAAGCCTCCTCCAGTCACGTGAATCCGAGCTCTCGTAAAATTTTACTTAGAAGCCAAGTCAGCGCCGAGAACGATCTTACATAAGACGTCAAGGCATTTATATTGTCGCTCGCAAACAACAAAGACGCAGCTATTAACCTAAAATTTCAAAAGTAAATACATCGCGAGCAATTCCTCTCTCCCAGCTGAATTCGTTACAAGTCCCATTGACTTTCAAATTGCTCTTTTTACTCCGGCGTAGTAGTACAGGCGGCGCAAGAAGAAAGTTCCGGAGCCAAGCGCCCGACCCACCGTTTCCCAACCCTAGCTCCTCCCCCGCCCCCTGCCGACCTCACCCCACCACCCCCACGAACTATGTGCACACACCAAGCCCGCGTGTGACTCGCCCCGCCACCTCCCGTGCGACGCCCACGTCGCGGCGAAAAACGCCGATAAGCTCTACGAGTTCTCGGAACCTCGGCGCCCCGAGAGAGTGACAAAAGGCTTTGCCCTTCGCCGGCCCCGTTAGGGCGACCCGAGCTAACGGGGACAAGGCTACGCGCAAGCTCTCCCGCGGGACTGCGGCAGTAGGGGCGGCGGAGGTCGCCGCGGCTCTGCGGGAGGTGGCGGTCGTTGGTGGTGGCGGGGGAG
>JAPYYT010003905.1:0-11299 GCA_030522565.1 Ceratosolen corneri | reverse complement strand
TACATCGCCGTCATTTTGAAACCTCGATTATCTTGTTAAATTGTACGCCAATTACGCGGCATTAAAACCACGTGTAACCAGTGCGATAGTGCGGGAAATGGATCGTAAAAGTGTAAAGAAAGAACGTAGATTCCATTTATAAACCCCTCCGCGCCTCGCGTATTGCGTAAGTGCAGCATACAACCGATTCTTGTAACGACAATAGTGTAATTTACTGTGTAACCAAGTGCGACTTCTTCAGGCAATTTTTTGTTCAATAAATTCAAGTGTTAACCGCCTATTTTGTCTACGACTCTTTTTACCCTGCTATCTCGACCATTCCACTATCTGTTTCTCCTTTACACATTCGTGAGGAGAATTTACACACTCGGGTTCGCTCCCATTTCTTTATTATCCGAGCTGGATCCCGAACAATCAGGTATCATTATATTTAGAGCATTTATTCATTTATTTAGCTATAGAGACTTGAAGGCTTTGTGAATATTGGTACCAAGATATGTGAATCTTGCTAATATTGGTACCAAGATATGTTTCTTGTTACTAATTGTGATACCAAGATTTGTTGACGTGTAAATTGAATTACTTCTCGAGTTGTAATTACCGCCTTGAATTAAATGACTAAGATTGTGTGTATTTGGAAATTAATTCGAGTTGATTTCTACCCAAGATATTGAGGAGGAAAAGCAAGTGCCGACTGCATGAGCTATTCAATCTAATTTATATAAATCACTACGCTTCTTCAAAAGGTTGTGGTCATCTGCTTGTATCCATCGAAGTGAGAAGCTTCAGTCATTGTATCACTATTGTCCTTGGGATATGATTAGTGTACTGCAATAACGAGGGGTGGCCATCCTTAGATACTATACAATTATCACATTGCTGATTATCGTACTGATACTTAAGCTGCTATGCTCTAAACAAATGTAAATTTCTATAAATAGGGACAAAACTGGTTGTAAATAAGGGTCAATCAGTAACCTAATTATCGAAGAAGACGAAGGATCTTGGGGTGCATCTAGTAATTATAAAAATGTTGAAATTTCTAGCGAATTTTCCAAACAATAAAGTATTAGTAAGATATTATCAAGGTTCTCAAATAGTAACTATTATTATCTCGACTACTATTAGTATCTCGAACAGTAACTATTTTTGACAAAGTAAAAGTTTTTATTTGAAAAATACAGAATTATTAAAAATAAATAAAGAAAATTTTCTATTTTAATATTATTGCTACATAGAAAGACGTATAATATTAAATAATTAAACACGCAACAAAAATACGAAAAACGTACAAAAATATTAATTTACATAATAATTTACTGCAACATCAATGGAATTTTTTATTATTTATAAAAGAACAAGTTAATAAAATAACAAAAAGGTGTAAAATTTAAAATTACATTAATTTCAAAATTATCATAACTTCACTTTTCTAAATAGGATTTCTTTATCTTATAAATATGGTTTCAATTTTATACGAGATTTCGCTCGTCAACGAAACTCTCTTCTATAATATTTGCGTTTCGTCCAGTGTTAACAAATCATGGCATTGCCCAGTCTAGAAATGTCAAATGTATGTTTATAAGAGCTTAATTCACAGTACATCCAACCTCCCTTCTTTTCCCCTTTAAACTCTACTCACAAATAGAAATCTCCATATTTAAGCCTGTACATATAATCAAGTGCATTCGCCTTAACAGTTATATTGTCGCAACTGTAGTTACGTCTTCGCCCCCCCTTTTGTACATCTCAAACAGCATATAAATAATTGCTGTATTAGTCAGAGGTAACTCCTCCCCTCATTCCCCTTACAACCATGAAATATGTGTCAATTTACAATTACCTATCTAATACCTTTATCTTCTGCCATCTTTATAAAATTACTTAATACCTTATCTAATTCCATGCCCCTCTAAATTACCCCTTGATTCATTTCAACTTATTTATAATTTGCTTCAATATTTATTCAATAAATTACTTAAACACACAAATAACTCCGAACATTTGTTTCTTTTAAACCTATTTCTATCATCCTGTTTCCACAATCCATCTCTATCCACTTGCAACTTGGAGAAAGAATTCACACACGTGTTAAATCCCGAATAAATTTTATTTTTTGAATGTTTGCTATAACTTATGTAACTTAAAAATTTATGTAAAATTTGTTTTACGTTAAAGTTTTAAATATTTTATTTATTAAAGATTAACAACGAATAAAATATCAAATAAAAATAAATTAAATAAAAGTATTTCTATATTGTTAATGAACAGATATTTCTGCTACTACATGTATACTAGATAAATTAAGGCTTTCATTCTTCCACGACCATGAACTATTTTCAAACTCATTTAAACAGATTACTCTATAAAGGATCTCTTGTATCTTGAAATTTGCGTAGAAAAAATGATATATTAATTTTGTTACATAATAAGCAGTATAGAATTTTCGATAATATTATTAAAGAATTAATTTTATTTATGATTTTTTAATATTTCTTTAGATTTCGAATACTTATCATATCAGTCTAAAAATAAAAATTCTATATTTCTTATTTATTTTGCTGTGTGTCAATATGATATAGAACAAATAGACAAAATGTTTTCTCTTTTTGTACTAGAATCGTAAGAATTTAAATTCTCTTTCAAAAAATTTTTCTACTTGAAAAATATTTTACAGTAATTAACTAAATATTAAAAATAATGGGTATTACTTACAAACTATCTTTGATATGGCTTTTCTCATCCGTAGAATTAATTAATTTTAATCCTAATACACCTTCAGGTATATTCTTAGAATTTAAAGCTTGCTCCGTAACTAACCAAACATATCCAGCTCTCGTCATATTTAATTCAGCAGCATTATGAAAAATGATTTCAGCATCTTCTGAACTATTAATATTAATATAAATAAATTTAGTTATGTTTAAAAATGTTATAGAAATAGTACATAAGTAGTTCATAAAGTAAATACGATTTTTAATTTCTTTTTTTTTAATTATAACATAGTTATTAAGAATTACGATCGTATTTATGAATATATATTGTTATTTTATTTATTTAATGTTCTACAAAAGAATTAATTCTGTTAATCTGCATTTAATTTATATATCGTACTTTGAAATACGTTTTCATAGAATTTAAAATTTCATGAAAATTGATTGATTAATATAAAACGAATAATATTTTAGATATAAACTTTAGAAATATGCATTAAAATACTCATTATAGATAAGATTCAGGAAAGTTGTATCACAGTATTACAATCAAAATAGATTAAATAATATCCGCGGTCATGTTTTAAATTTATTAGAAATTATGAGATTATATTATATTGTTGCCTGAAATAAAACAAACTTATATTCTAACTATTTAATAAACAAAATTGTAATAATGATAAGTAACTGAATACTTGAACAGCTGAAACTTGAATTGAATCAATTGATTTTCATCTTTATATAAAAAATATCAAATTCTAGATAAAAATATTTACTATATGTAATTTATTACGTAGTTTCAGTAGTTTTAAAAGTTCGTATAATTAATAAACAGCCTATGTAAACAATAAACAGATATTTTTCAATACATTTTGTTATTTTAGTTACAATAATATATGTTAATGTATTTAATCGTATTATTAATTTTATACACTTACGATGCATACATCAAATAAACTCTAGATTGAGCATTTTTTAATTCTAATAATTGATGTTTAAAATTTTGAAGTCCTGGTTCAAATTCAATAACGTATTCGACCTATAAAAAAATATAAAATTACGTCTTCTAATATATATTTTTATAATTAAATAATTAATAATGCAAATATAACGTTGTTCGAGATTCTATTGGAACCTCAATTTTCAATTTAATTCAAGCATAACCTTCATCATTAACAGATGACCTTTAACGAGTCTGTTTCTTTTCCTGACAACTTAGAAAATTCTCTGTTGGTCAAGCTCACCATCGCGAATTTTGTAACATAAAACTAGCAATATCGAAACGCTATAAAGACTCTAGGAATCTGCAGAGTAGTTACCTCGTATTTTTCCCATACTGTATTGATTCGTGCTAAGGATAGTAAACAACAGGCAACGCTTCAACTGTCGTGCAATAGGCACAACAATTGCAGTGTAGCAAGCATCCGCTTAGCCCTGAACTTCATTATAAGCGTCAACAATAATTTGTCGAGGACGCCAAACACAACATAATAATCAGTTATGAACTAATCCTCTAATCTTCCCACTCTCGAGGAAACTGGATAAGTACACACCCTCACGAAGAAGCAGGGTGATGTCAATAAATTAAACTAGACGCGTCAAGGCAATTAAAACAGAAGATATATTTTAGCCCCGCACTACTATTATAAGATTATATCCTTTAGGACACAAGAAGCAGATCTCCAAGATTCGTGGCTATCAATTTTTTACTAATCGTCGAAGCTACTTAGATTCATTTAATTGACTATATAAGCTACCGGAGCTTTATTACCAATCGATTGTCTGTATCAATTCGAAATCCGCAGCAAGTATTACTGTGCAATTTATTTAGGCTGACACACTGCACATTACAGGTATAGCAGACCATTTGGTTAACAACGAGTTAAGAACACCTATTTTAAGGCAAGCAACTTAAAATATCTTGACTTTAACAATCAGAAGTATTATTTTCCAGATTTTATGGAAGCATCTCGCTCATAAGAAATGACAATACTATATTTCTCTTGTTATTATCAATAAAAACAATTACATAATTCGAAACATTATGGGTTCAAATTATAATACTCCTGCCACTTCTCTTCCTCTATCTGCCTGTCCCCTCTACCACATTGTGATGAATTTACACTCGGGTAAATTCCCGATAAAATTTAATTAAACAGATAATTTATTAAATAATTTTGAACTCAGTTAGTGTACAATATAAATCTTCAAATATAAATAATTGTTATTTAAAATATGTCAAAACATGATTCGACAGTCGGTGGTACTCAGAAAACTCATTTTTTACTATTGTAAACTTTCTATTCTTTCATAAACTTTTTAAAAGTATATTTATAATTGAATCCGGTTGCGTTTTATGCCTAAATATATTTTTAAATAATTCTGCAAGAATAAGAAAGTATAATCATGAAAAATTACTACAAAAGTTTTTAAAATATGAAATATTATAAACTTTTCATTTAATTTGACTCAAACCTTTTTAGTATATGTATTCGGGATTCCGTTCAACATCGGAACTCCTAATTTAATAATTCTATGCCTGAAAACCGTTCGCCTAGTGTTTATTTATTCTGACTGACAAAACTGTGTTAACAGTTAATTTGTTTGAATATCATTATAAAAATTTCTAAACTATGTACTTTATCTCCCATTCCTTCCGTTTCTAACCGTTTGATCATTTAAAACTTCAATACTTAAACCCATCAATCAAAACCAATAGAACATTGAAAATTTATAACTGACTTTAGCCACTCCTAAAGAAAAATGAAGAAGTGACGTATTACATAAATACGAACGCACGAAAAGTTCGAGAAGTTACTTCTGGAGCCTTAAACCTTAGATCTGTTCATTTTATCTCATTATCATACTTTGTTTTTATAAGTACATAATAAAAAAGGAGAGACTGTAGTTTATATTTTAATTGTCTTACAATAAATACAAGACATATTGACTTGAATTACAAATTCCCCTCAACTAGCAGTGGGTAGTTAAATAATTTAGGTATTTTATATTTATTCACGATTCCACTAATTTAGTAGTGGGCAATTCTACAAAACATATATTCTAATTGCAATTTGCGCTCAACTAATGGTGGGTAGTTGAATAATTTACATTATATATATTTATTTACAATTCCACTCATATAGCAGCGAGCAATTATATAAAACATATGTCAATTACAATTCTCTCTCATCTATACAATTCTCTCAATCCACTCACTTGGCAGCAGGAAATTAGACGATATATACTCTATTTACAATTTTTGCGTAATTAAATACGTAGCACAACTCCAGCCACTCCTACTTATTTTGTAATTAGCTTACAACTAATTATTATTTTAATCAAAGATAACTCCATTCTTTATTATATCTTCGAGGTAATCAGTTGTAAATTGATTACATACAGTTATTCATTACTTACAGAACAATCTACAGTTCTATCATGTTTCCATTAAATAAATAGATAATTCTAATCAATACCTAACATTAATTCATAACTCACAATTTGTTTCAACAACCTTTTTTACCTACCATAATTTCAACCTCAATACATTTTAAATTGATCGACTTTAATTAATGAAAACTAATTTAAACGTAACGAAAATAGTTCGCAGACTCTTTTCTTTAAAACCTATTTCCATCCTCTTCATTCCACTATCTGCCTCTTTTAACTCACATTTTGAGGAGAGATTTACTACGAGCTTTCACTTTACTACGAGCAATCCATGTTTCGCGTTATTCCAATCAAAAGTGAATAGTGTGATAGTGCGTGTTTTTTAATACAAATTAATATAAAGACAAATAACATATTATTTCAATTCATTCGAAGAAGACCACAGTTGTATTCATTTTTGTATATTTTCAATAAACCACAGTTTCACAGCATGACCTACGCCGTCTACGTCTTTCTTTCTTTCTACCCTGCTATCTCACCCCTTCCATGGCGGGCCTCTCCCCTTCTCCACCTCGGGGAGAGTAGACACTCAAGCTCTGATCCGAACACTCAGGATATAATTGTCCGATTAAATCATAGGGCTCTCCCTCTAGGCAATTTATAAGATAGTGTAATTTGTTCTCATTACTCAATCCCTTCTTCTTTAAGATTGCACGTGTGAAAGTATTTAGGATCACTGTAGTAATCCAGTATCATTTTTCTATCTCATCAATGCCAGAAACTTGTTCAGATGGACTGTTTGTTATGATCTCAGTTTTATCTGCTTTTGACCTAGTGAACATCTTGTGCTCACTTTCATTTCTTGGATTATGCAGGATTGTGTTTTTATTTCCTTGCCAAGATTAATTCGACGAAACAAAGATTTAATTCACCAATAAATGATTGCCCCTGATAATCCGTAATATAATTTTAAATTTGAAGCCAAAAATTAAAGATGTATATCGGTCGGTAATGTTATTCACTTTTACCGATAATTTTATCGTATTATTACCGATAATGTTATACACTTATATCGATCTACGTTATCAAATTTCAATCACTAAGCGCGCTCTGTAGAATAGTTGCGGCGAAGCTGCGCGTTCCGACCCAAAATGCTCGTCAACAGGGTTGGAGGGGATAATGCTTGCATAATTCCGCACAACTATACCTTTCTCTATCCGACTCGAAGGGTGAATATCTCGAGTCGCATCAGCACGGTTCGGATTGCTCCGCAATCTGCTATCTCTTTTTCTCCACTCAAATACGGCTCGAAGGACTAAATGTTCGGGTAATAAGTCCGAGAAAACACTCTTCCAGGTGGAGGGAGCGCGATGCGGATAGTGGAGATAGAAAGATAGCAGGGTATAATAAAATAGAGGCTAAGACGGCGTGGGTAACGCTGTAAAATGGTGTTTATTTTAACATATTAAAATATAATGCTGTTTTAAATTAAAATAACAAATCTTGAACTATCTTAACATTCAGACATGACTTTAATTTACAAAAAATGTTGAGTTCCGTGAGTTTAATTAAAGCTTGCTTATTTTCGCGCGGACGCAATATTCAGACATAACTTTGAATCTTACCACGCTTGGAGTAGTGTTATGTTTTATGAATTGTATGTCGTTGTAATCCACACTTCTGCAATATTTAGGCATAAATTGAATATTACCAAGCATCGACTTCTTGTGTTCCTTTAGATCAACAGGGTTTACCTGCGGGTCTGCGTGTGGGCTTACTGGATTAATCCGCTCGTGCTTGTTCGCGTTTTCCCTGCGCGCTGAGTGATTGAATCTTGGTGGCCTTGTTTAATTGCGACGAATATGTAGCACAATCCAGAGCTCCTTGCTTCCCTCTCAGTGCGTTCCTTGGACCTTATTGCTTTCCTTTCTTACACTGATCGTTCAGAAGAAACTCATTACACAACTTTGTATTGAGAGATTGAGAGTAGAGAGAGAGAGTAGAGGCGCCGAAGCCGCAATATTTAAACTTCACCCCGCTCTTTGCAGGGGAGGACTTTTCTCGCAGATCTATGAGAGTGGGAAATTTCGCTTTTAATTATTCAGTTGTCATTGGTGCCCTTTGACTGGTAATGTTGACACCCTTTTAGGCGGTGGAGGCATCGAAGCGACGGTCGGCCGCACGTCGGAGCGCCGTATCAGCGCGTAAACCTTGTCCCGACGTTTCAGCCCGTGACGTCGCTTGATGTATACATTTTCTATTCAAAATAGGCATCTATTTTGTAAAAACAACTCGTACGATGTTTGGCCACTACGCGTAAATTCCCGAAAGCTTTTGTCCGTTAATTTTATGACACGCGCGTTGCGTTGTGTTGTGATAAACAACTATGTTGTGATCTATGTAATCTATCTATGTAATCTATATAATATCTATTGTAATCTATGTTGTGATAAACAACTCGTATGATATTTGGCAACTCGGCGTCAATCCCTGGAAGGTTGAGTCCGTCACCTTTATGACACGCGCCTTGCATTACACATTATAGTCATATTGACCATCGACAACCTTTCGAGTACAATGCTGGGATAACTCGACCGTTTTAAATCAATGTCAACGCGAAAATATATATGAAATATTATCATAGAATTCGTTGGCTTTTCGGGGACATCTGCCAATCATAAATATAAAAAGTATTTAAAACAAATATCAAAGAAAACAATATTACTTAGTGACTTTCGAGATTCTATTGGATTCTTGAACAGTCTTATATTTTTTCGATTATATCTGGAATTTAAATAGAAAAATATTAGATTTATAAATTAATATTTTTGTATACTTTACTTAGAAAATAGGATTTTTAAACAAAATATAAATCTTCTATAACATTTTTATATATAATTAATATAAACTTAGTTCATATATTAACATATTAATTGCATTTGAAATTTTAGTCCTATTTTATTGATTCAAAAATAAGAGACAAAAGATGGAAACTGACTTAAAACGTGATGTATACTCTGAAGTCAGTTAGTATAAGTTAGTAGCTATGTAAGAGTCGCTGATAAATACAATTATTAATATTTTGCTTTATACAGTATTATTTTATAAACTAATAAAAAAAAATTAAAGTTATTAAAATAGATTATTATGTAATTAGTAATTAATTATCTGCATATTATTAGTGATTACTAGCACATACAATTAATTAGATTACTTTGGAAAGTGATTGAAATTACTTGTATTTTAATTTCCATATCATCTTCAAGAATTTGTGATGTTGTCTGAAATCGTCCAAGTAAACTCCTTCCATCAGTATCTGAACTGTGTATGAATATAACTTTCATATAATTAAAATATCTCAATAGCTCAAGCCAAACATCTGCTTGATGAGAATATGGTGGTACAGTTCTCAGAAATGAAACATGAATATTCTAAAAAAAGTAATAAAAATAAATAATTGATTAATCTAAAAGATATTTTTATTTTAATACAATATTCTAGTTTTATCTTGATTGAGGATATATCATTTTTCAGTATTATAAAAAATATATGTACATAATATATAGCAATTTAGAAATCGAAATATAAATCTCAAAATTTCATGATTTTTACAATTATTTAAGTCAACGAGTCTCAAACACTTCTAATATATAATTATATTTATATAGCTAATATTTCCATGATTGAAAATGTTTATCTGGTGTTTGTGTTATAACTAACAAAACTTTGTAGATAGTAATTCGTTTGAATCTGTTCGGGAATTAAATCCGAGAAAACACTCTCCCAGAGGGAGAGGCGGATAGTAGAGATAGAGATATAGCAGGGTAGATTAAAACAGAGGCAAAGTGACGTGGGTAATGCTGTAAAACGGTGTTTATTTTAACGTATTGAAATATAATGCTGTCTTTAGACATTGTGGTATAATTATAATGCTGTTTTAATTTCGAATTACAGATCTTGAGTTATCTTAATATTCGGAGATGAATTGAATATCGCGATATCTTTAATGAATTTACAAATATGTTGAGTTCCATGAGTTTAATAAAAGGTTGCTTATATCCGCGCGGACGCAATTTTCAGGCGTAACTTGAATATTACCAAGCATGGACTTATTGTGTTAGTTTAGATCAACAGGGTTTACCTGCGAGTCTGCGTGGCGGCTTACTGGTTTAACTGCTTGTGCTTGCTCGCGCTTCTTTGCGCGCAGGGCGATTGAATATTGGTGGCCGCCTCTTCTTGATCAATCACGTCGAGCATGTAGTACAATCCAGAGCTCTTTGTTTCCCTCTCAGTGTGTTCCTTTAACCTTGATGCTTTAATTGCCCATACTGATTGCAGAGAAGCTATTCACTATACACAACCTTGTATTGGGAAATTACAGGTCAATGAATCGATGCTATGATTCTAAAGACCAAAACGGGATCTGACGAGGCGTGCCGAAGCCGCTGTACTTAAATTCTTCACCACGCTCTTTGCGGGGAGGACTTTTCTCGCAAATCTATGACAGTATGAAGCGGAGCGCCGGATCAGCGCGTAAACCTTGTCCTGGCGTTTCGGCCCGTGACGTCGCAAAATATGCATCTATGTTTTGATAAGTCGTACGATATTTGTCAACTGCGCGTTAATTCCATCCAATTCTAACACTATATTAACACAAGGTAAAAGCACCTACAAGATATAATTATCAAAATCATTCCATGGTCCGCAGTATTCAATTTACGCCTGAATATTGCAACGGCGCTGAAATTACTATTCAAGATAGAAACAACATTATATTTAGTACCTACATTAAATAAAGGCATTTTATAGTATCACAAACAACACCACCATCTTCATTTCTCTCAACCTTACTATCTCTCCCCTTCCACTATCTGCCTCTTCTTCACAAGATCTGGGGAACCACGCACTCGGGTTAAATCCCGAACAAATTTATAAAAATTTCGAAAAATATAACTATTAATTATTCAATTTAATCATTATTCGTTGACAATATAATTTAAATTTAAATTTTAAATAAATTAAAAATTTAAATTTTAAAATACTTAAACAGCCTACATTTTAGTTTAAATAGAGTTTTAATATATTTTTAATGAAATTTAAATTATATTAAAATTGATATAATTATGATATATAGAAATTCTAACTTAATTAACACATGAAAAATCTAAAAAATGTTTGAAAATTTGAATATA